>VDFB02281492.1:84809308-84966973 GCA_007258455.2 Sequoia sempervirens
TCTCAAGTCTATCCCTCATACCCTCTCCATCTCTTAGGTATCTCTCTCTCTCACTCACTCCTATCTCAAGCTCCCCTCTACCCTCTACCCTTAACCATTAAACCCTAAATGGTTCTTAAATCCTCTACCTTCTCTCTCTCTCAAGTCTCTCCTTCTTACCCACTCTCCCTATCTCCCCTCTACCCTTAACCCTTAAACCCTAAACCCCTATATCCTCTACCCTTTATCTCTCTCCCACTACCCCATCTCTCTCATATCTCTCCCTCCTAGACCCACTCTCTGTCTCTCAAGTCTCTCTCTCTCTCTCACTCACTCCTTTAATCTCTAGATCCCCTCTACCCTCTACCCTTAAGCCTTAAACCCTTAAACCCTTTCTCTCTCTCACTCACTCACTCCTATCTCAAGCTCCCCTCTACCCATAACCCTTAACCCTTAACCCTTAAACCATTTATCCTCTACTCTTAACCCTATACCCTTTATCTCTCTCCCACTCCCTCCCTATACCCATACAATTCATTTGAACATGTAATTAAGATAACTGATAGAGATATAATGTTCTCAATATTTCTTCTTTGTTTTGAGTTTCTATTCAATTGAACCAGTGGGGAATTTAAAGAATACTCTATTGGTTCTCCAAATTAATTGATCAATTGAATCCTAAAGAATTTCCAATTTCCTATGTTCAGATTCAAAGGTGGATTTGGCCAACTGCTAGGAAATGGAATTAACACCCATTTCCTATGCACTTCAGGCTCTGTAGGACCTAGGGGTGACCCTTTAACAACATATAAAGATATGGACACAAAATTAACATGATATTGCTTAACAAATGATGCTCTAACAAAATTATGCTAAGAAACATAAAATATCACTCAATATTGGCAAGACACTGAGTGAATTTCAGAAACTAGCATGGAGAACATAACAAACACATAACTCAACATACAAAATTGAAATGGTTTATGATTTAAAGAATTGGAACCAAGCTGAAAACAATAGAAACATAATAACTGGCCAGTGCCAAGAAATGGTCCATGGAGTCATATAACCAATATTTCATCCTACAGTGTTGAACATGTTCTGAAGATCTTTGCAAATATTATCAAATTTTGACAAGTCCACTCAAGCTTTATCTGCTAACCATTCTTACAAATCCACTTGAAACAAAACACTCCTATTACATTTGTTGAAGCAATTACACTATTCCCTAAATAATAGGCAAAAATAAGTTCATTTGACACTCATTAAAGCAATTACATCATTGAAAGAACAAAAGGCAATAACAATTGTAACTCTAATGCAAAAACTATGCATGAAAAGACTTAGATAATCTTTTATTATTGAATCCAAAAGAGTATTACATCTCAACAATGGAGACAATTATTAGATAAAAGGTAAACATGAAAGCATAATTCAGAACAAACACTTTCAGATTAGTGACTCAATTACAATTCATCCTAGCTTTACAATTTACCTAGAGCTTTTGCTTGACTTGCAGAGCTTTTAGAAAATATAACCCCTTAGAATGAGAAGAGAATGAGAATAAGAAGAAATAGAAGAAGCCAAAAAATCAATCTGATGGTGCCATCTGGAATCTTCATCCACCATTAATAAGTAACAAGAAAATCCTCTATCATCTCTCCTCTTTGCAACAAATTTTTGCCTCCAATTCTGCCCTTTACCTCAAGTTGTCAAGCAACTAAAAAATTGTCCATGTGGAGAAATTCACCATTTTATCCATTTGTGTGAAAAATGCCTCTACTCCCATGAAAACTCATGTTTCTGCCCTTTTTATTCGTAACAACACATTATTCTCCAGCACATATTTTTTTCTTATAAAATGAATATTTAATTCATTTTGCATTTAACTTGGGTAAATAAAAGATTTACCCGTGCTCCTCTCTTCACACTTTACTTTAAAATCTCTACCTAGCAAAACAAATGTCTCCAAATAAAACATTCATTCCCAGCAGAGAATATTTTAGTGCACCTTTCACTTTAAAATCATTGCCTTAAATATTTCATCTGAAATATTTATTAAGACAAAACACTTTACCCATATTTTATTTCAATGGGCCCAACACACAATTTTCACCCAGCTCTTTATTCACCATACAGTGAAATATTTGATATTTTACTTTAGGCTCATACATTTAAATCTCCATCTTTGGGAATAAAATCCCACTGGGCACTATTTCAATTTTAATTGCTTTGTTATTTTAATTCAAATGGGCCCCCTTTAATAATTCCATGGGCTCCTTTAATATTTAAAAACAAATGCAAACCTTTTAAGGTTTTCATCCCGTGCATTCATTTTCTCCGGGCCCACCTTTTATCTTTTTAAATGTGATGGCCTTTAATATTTCATTGGGAAAATTAAAAAGCTTTATCTTTTCAATAAAATAAAACCACACCACACTTAGGGCACGGTCCCATGGAGGGGGGCTTCCTAAAAATCTGGGGCAGAATCTGCTTAAATTTTTAGCAGAATTTTTGAAGCTGGTGGTCCCATGAATATTTTGAAACTTCAAATTTGAAGCAGGCTGGTGGTGGAATGGTGGTGGGATGGTGGTGCGATGGCATGATGTAACTAAAAAATTAATAAATAAACATCACTTCCCTCCAAAAGTGGCAGGAAGTACATTTAAACACGTGGAGCAATTTCTAGCCCCACCCCATTTCCACCAGCTGAAATTTGCAGCCACCTGCTTATTTGGGCTGAGAGAGATTCTATTTAATCCTGTAGCAGATTTTTTTTTTGCCATGAGACCACCTGCTTCCGTGAAAACAGGAGCCCAAGCCCCCCATGGGACCGCAGGGTTACCCTGCGCTCTCGTTGGTTTTAACAAGCAAGCACTTTAGGCCCATGAGCTGGCGGGGAACGGTAGAGATCTTGCTGGATTTCTCCCTCCAGTCTCTGTCGTTGATCTCCTTTCTCTCTTGCTTTCCCTAACTTTCCTCCACGTTGCTCCGCAAACAGCTCGAGCTTTGCTTGTTCCTCAATGGCGATGGCGACAAGGTCTTCACATCTCTCTAATACACTGACCTGAGGCACAAACTCCCCACACACACAATTCACTCTTCATTCTCATTCGATGGCGCCCCATTGCAATACCAGATCGCCCCTTTTGTGTATGTATAGAGGTATGCCTCTCCATTCAACGCACTAGTTTCCATGGTCTTTGAAGAATTTTCAATGAATACAGTTTATATGCACATGCTCTATAGTGGTGTATCATTCTGCTTTGTTGATTTGGGATTTGCTCTAAAAAGTTTCAGGTGCCTAGTGAATGCTAGTAATAGCGCCCTTGCTTCTCGTCATGTTCTAATTGGATACCCATATCCTTGCGCGATGGTCACTTTCTAAGGTTTTTTCAACAAATGCACTTTAGGTTGCCTTCATAGCATCCCCTTGGATCACATTTGTTTGAATCAAGATGTGTGCCCAGCATGCTGCGGTGGGCACCACTCACGTGCATCTTCATTGCATACTACGCCCAAAGTTTGAGCAGAGTTTTCTCTATGTTTAGTACTTTGATGGGTTTCCACCATCTACTCTAAACTGTTCCTTCTCTGTTTGAGTTTCCTTGGTGCAGCTGCTTCTCTCTGAAGCTTTCCAACAATTCCATTTTGTGTGTGCCTCTTGCTGCAAATGTAGCCTCTTCAAACATATGGTGCGGTGGGTATCTTGCTCACAGCTTTTTCTTGATAGTTACTAAGACTTTCAACAATCCATCATTTTGTGCATTGGCTATAAACACAACATTCCATGAGATTTCATTCCTTAGAGGACCCTCATCAAGTAGGCCGCGCGTTGCATTTGCTTAGAACTTACTAAAGCCTTTTCAACAAATTTGTCATGTGTGTTGTGCTAGGCGCGCCTTGTCTAAACTTTCAATTTATGCATATATGTCTAGCTAGGCCCTTCTATTGGTGCATGCCTTTCATATTTCTGATGTGTGGCCCTTTGTTTCTACACTCACTGCCAATGCTTTGGCTGCCACCATCTAAATCTCTCTGTTGAATTTGGGCAATGGCGGCTCTTTTCTTGGATCCCCTGTTTTGAATATTATCTTTGTCAGCATGTGGTGCATTTTGCAAAATACACATGTGCCAACTTTATACACACAACATCTTTGAAGGACTCCATAGGAAATTACACATTTTACATTCATGCGCCAACCATTACCATGGTTCGGGCTTTTCAAGCCATGAATTGGTTGTGTTTAAGTGTTTTGGAACAATAAAAGACCCCTATGTAAATGTTATGTCAACCTCTTTCAACTATTGTGAAGGTTGCTATGCTTTCAACCAATACGAATCCTTCCTTTTCATTTTAAAACCTAACTCAAATTCTCCATTTCCTTATTGCCATTTGTGCTCGCCTTTAATGTCTCAAATTTCAATCCTTGGTTATATATTTATCTATCAATACTTTCCCTTGAGAATTATGTCCATAAGAAATCATTGCTTGGTTGTAGCAACATAAAATGGAGCTATTACATCCATTTTACCATCCCTTATATTGTTTCTTGCAGCCTTGGATGGTTTTGCATGACTTGGTCCTCCATAATTATCATGTAGTTTGCATATAGGGTTTTGCTTTATCTTAGTAGCTTGGTGTGCACATTGTGTAATGTTAAAAATTAGTGGAAACAAGTAAAGGAAATACTTTCCTATAAAAGGTACACATTGAAGCATTCACCCGTTGTTGCCTCAGATAAAGCTACAAGCATTAGAGCTAAATGCAAAGATTTTGACCTCATATTGCATCTCTAATGGAAGATTTGAATTTATCAACTTTAGTTCAGGAGGCATCACTGGATAATATGGGTTTTCCTGATAATCAAAACACTTCTACAAATAACCATCAGGAGACACCAAGTTGAACATTATCTTCACATGTCAGCACCCTCAAATTATGTGACATGTGTTGGGTCCGCTATGGGCCTGACTAAATTTTCCCTCTCAGACTTTTCTGCAAATGTAACTGTTGAAAACCAATTAAAACTGACCAAATCACCTCGTTGGAAAATTACCAAAACAACTCCTGGTGAGCTGCCATTGGACACACTAGCTCATTTTGGTGTAGTGAGCACGTGTGCAAGAGGAATTTACTTGAAACATCTCCCACCAAAAGATATTGACGGTCAAAGTTGACCTCTCAGAAAGGTTTCAGGAAATGCAAGTGCAAAACTGAATAAATTGCATTTGGTTTTGACCTAGAAAAAATAGAAAATCAACTGATGAAGCTCTGAAACCTAACACGTGAGGTCATCTTGGTATGGAGAATGTAGAAAAACATTCGTTCTAACATGAAAATCAACTGGTTACAAAATGCAAGCTCAAACAGGAGGCTACTTTGCAGAACTGAATGTTTGCAAATAGCAGAAGAGTGTCAAAACCCTCCAACTTCGCTTTTTGAAACCCTGAAAAAACTCATCATGGGAAGCTAAAAATTGACATGCTTGCTCACACAGGACACATGAGTGTGCTTGCAAAGGTATTTTGTATGAAAAATCAGAAGGCACCAAAATATGACCCTCCAAAGTGGGTCACTTAGGCAAATTTTTTGAAATGAGCACTTCAAATTTGAAAATTTTTGTAGTGCCATCATACTGTTCTTTTCAAATACTCTAAAATTTAAAGAAGAATGAGGTGAAGAAAATACAATTTTTTCTTATTTCTTCTCCACTTTAATATATAATCTCACACCAAAACATCCATGTGAAACCTCCACCAACTTCTCAAAATGGTTGTATTTTATGGTGGACTAAATCCACCAAATGCATGAAATAATTTGTATGCACATCTATAATCATCATAGCTCATATGTTATGATGAACTTCAAACTCATTCATGTTGTCATAGATTTGGAGACTTAACCCTTCTTTCCACCTCTCTACTTGTTATAAGTTGCTAAGATGCCCTACTAGAAGCATACAACTAGTGCCTATACTCGTTAAAGAGCTTATATAAAAGCTAAACTTCATTGATTGAAGATTCCTAATAAGTTTTATTAGGAGTTGTCCAATCCTAGAGAGCTAAAATAGTTCCTAGAAACTCATTTCCATTTGGGTAGCTAACAAAATCTTGACATTACTACCTCATCATTTCTTTCTAGAAACTCATGTCCATTTGGGTAGCTAACAAACTCTAGTGTAGTCATTCTATCATGTTTTCAAAAAAGACATCAAAACCATTTATAATATTTTTTCCAAAGCCACATTCTCATGGTTCTTACGGTCAAAAGCTAAGGCTAAGCATAAATTCAATAATCAAGATGAAAAATCCTAGTAGGAAATTTTTGAGGCTATCCTTCCTCAACTTAACACAAGATTGTAGCTCAGACTAGAGGTAACTAAATGGGGTGCAAGGATTGAAAGTGTTTGGGCTCAAATGAGCGAGCAACCTCTAATTGTTTTCTTTTTATTACAGGCAAAACATGATTTTATGAGAGTTAAAAGCCATGTCCTTTTCAAGATTTAATTTCGTACATGCAAGATCTTCATTATCTTACAACCACAAAGGGTTAGGAACATGTACTATTCTCATTTGCATCTCTTTTTCATAATTACATTCATTCACACCTCCTCCATGTTAAATAAGGAAAGAGTGAGAAATTTTGGAACACCAGGAATGAGATTATTAGTAGAGAATTTGTTTGGAAGTGTTAGAGGCATGAAGATTGAATCAAAAATCCCTAGGTATGTAGATAGACCCCTTTGTTTCATGTTTGATCTATTGTACGTTTCAATGTTCTGTATCATTGTTGTGCCTTGTCTGTATTCTTACATTTTTGTGCTTATTTATAATATATAAGTATATAATATATTATTTATAATTATTAATAATATATAAGCATATAGTATATTATTTATAAATATTAATAATATATATGATTTACATATTATTCATCACTATTATATAGATATAATTTATATTATAGAGATTAAAAATTATATAATTAATATTATAAGTATATATTTAGAGGAAAAACATGATTTTATGAGAGTTAAAAGTTGTGTCCTTTTAATGATTTAATTTTCTACATGCATGATTCATTATCTTACAATCACAAAGGGCTAAGAAAATGTATTGTTCTCATTTGCCTCTCTTTTTCATAATTGCATTCATTCACACCTCCTCCATGTTAAATAAAACTATTAGAAAACTAACAAAAAAATTAAATAAAATACAACTATTTAATTAATATTATATATTATAAAATAAAAATTATATAATTAATATTATATATTATAAAATAAAACTATTACAACAATGACAAAAAAAATTGATTCATGGCAGGGGGGTTCGAGCGGACGTCGATTAAGAGTTTGCTCGAACCAACCCACCATACATTTTTTTATAACATTTTAAACTGGTTTGGTCGAACATGGGTTCGGTCAAACCCATATTCGACTGAACATATTTTTTAGGTTCGACCGAACCCTAGTTCGGTCGAACCACCCTTTTCCCCCCTTCTCCCCCCAGGCACCAAAAATGTCCAAAATTTTGTACTTTGAAGCTTGATTTTAGAATGAAAATGGAGGAGACTTCACAAACCCAACTGATATCAGGTAGCCCTCGGAATGAACTATCCAACAAATATAATTTTAATATGTCTTGGTTTTATTATCTATTTGTTTTTTGAATTTTATTAAATATAGGGTTTTCACCGAAAATGAAGCTCTTTGTTCTGCACGTGGAAAAATAGAAGATTATCAAAAAAAGAAATTGAAAAATATGAGTGCACTAGATATTGGAGTCCTTGATCCAACAAAAAAAAAGAATTTTTATAAATACAAAAAAAGTTATGCGTTATACGGTCGCACTATGTTTGAATTGTAATTGGTTTGACTTTGAAACTTGATTAAAAAAAAAATTCAATAAAAAATTATCTAACCAAGTGGAAGCACTAGATATTGAAGTTAAAAATCTAAATTCAAAAGAATTAGAATTTTATCCTTCATGGAAAAAAGTTATGCGTTATACGGTGAGCGTCACTTTTTTAAAATGTTGTTTTCTGAAAAAAAAAAACTAGTTTTTGAGGGAGATGGAAAAAGCAGTGCAATCTGATTCTAAAATTTTTGAAAAAAATATATTTAGAATCTACAGACAAAATGTAACGAAACTCTAGTTTGCATCATCTTCAAATTCCTCACGGTTTAGCCACTATAGGTGCCCGAAAGTGAAGATTAAGTTAAAAAAAAAATATTTCAGTGTCCAGTTTGGCCAAAAATTGTAAACCACTATTGTGGGATCACCCTTCTACCTCTATCAGAAAGGTGATAAGTGGTATGCTTGGTGGTCAAAACCCAAAAAGTGGATAAAAGTATTTTCCTAAGTCTTAAGATCTTTTGAATTTTGAAGGTCAAGGATCGGTTTCTAGTCTATTTATTTATCATTTGAGCATATAACCAATACATTGAAACTTTGGTAAAGGGTCAAGGATTAGGGATCAAAGATACCTCTACTATTTGTGATATTCTTGGCTTAATAGGTAAGTGATATATCTAACACCTCATGCTCAACAAGTTTCATGTCCATGATTAAAATGCTTAAGGTAGAAAAAGAAAACCTCGGTGAGCTTGAGGCTTGACACCTAATCAATGACATAATAAATGTCCTCAATCAATGTGCTAGAGGGAAAGCCAATTTGATGGGGTGAGAAAATGAAAAAGAGGCAAAAACGAAAGGAAAAAAATATAGCAAACAAAAAAAACAAAACAAATGCAAGAATGCCTAAGATCATATCGAAAAAAGAAAGGAAAACAAAAAACCAAATCACACACAAACATAGGGATTCAAAATATAAAATATAAATGTTGGAAAAAATATTAAATCCAACCTAGGAACTATGTGTGAGGAAGGGGAAGAAGAAAACATAGCTGCACTAGCACACAAATGGAAGAAACTGACAATAAGCACGAATGCAAGCACACAAATGAATGCAAGCCAACAAGTCAAGTGATGAATCTAGTTTATGGTTTAATTTTGGTAGAATTTATGATCTATTTGCTGAAGTTGTCATGGACCTTGATGTTTGAATGTTGATATTTCCTCAAAACCATAAACATTGGGCCTAATTTTACTTTTGCAAATCTTTAATGACATTGACATGTTATATGGACTATTTGTGTTAATTCTACATGTGGATTAATGAATGTTCTTTAAGATAGTTACAGATATGCAATTATTGTGCGTACTAATATTGCCATGCATATATGATTAGAGGCCACTAAATTGAGAAGATTTCATTAGCTAGTCATTTTCCGTAACGATCAACAAAGTGGTCATTCAAAGGTCAATGGAGGGAAGAATCTTGAAGGCAAGAGATTCCTCATGCAAATCAAGTTGTAACCACCTTGTAAATGGTCTTTATTGCCGTTGAGAAAATATATGCATTATTGTTGTGCTAAATCTGCGTTAAGGCATCATGCTTGACCAAATTCTGCACATGCATAACTATCTCTCCACTTTTCATTCTTTCCCTAAAGTGGCATCCTCCTAATCTGTTGGAGTTGACCACCTTGCTAGGTGATTAGTTAGTAGCTATCTTTCCTATAAGTAAGACCCAGATGCTCCTTCTCAAGAGGTTGCTTAATCTGATGATGTACTCGTATTCTTCAATTTTTAGCAATACAGTCATGATGCTCTATTGTACTTGTGTTTTCCCATGAATAAAATGAGTTTATAAGTTTGTGCACCTGAGTTTACATTTGTCTTAATGGATACTCATCCAAGGGGGACCACTTGGTGAGCATTAAGTTCTTTAGTTTAGTTATTATTTTATGTTCAGTCATTAGTTATGAATTTGGCACTGACTATTCTTGCAACCACTAGAATTCCATTCTATGACTATTCCTGAAACCAAAGCAGATAGAGTAGTTTCCTGTTTGTTTTCTCATATATTCATTTATGTCATGCATTTTAGCTTAGTATAGTTGTTGGTTGATGTTTGGCATTTATGTTATTACTTTCCAGGCAATTTACTTTCAACATTGTGTATTTCTTAGCTGTAGAATGAAAATGGATACTTTGGATTTCTAGTGCACATACTATGCTGACCCATTTCAAGTTTACGTCCCTGGGTTGACAAGTTAAATTCACCTTCATGATGATTGAAATGGTTATTCAGTTTAGATGTCCAATCTCTAAATCACAATTGTAAGGGATTAGTTGTTAATAAATCATTGTTGGAGGCCAACATTTTTGGCGTCGTTGTCGAAGATGGTCTCAAACTAGGGAGTTCTTTGGAGTCATTGATAGTTTTTCTTGTTGTAGTATTTCTAAAAGTTTTTTCTTAGTATACCCCTCATTTAGGAAAGTAATGATCCACTATTCTTTTTCCAATTCTTTGTGTGAGATGGTTGATAGTGAGTTGATACCGCATGCATAGAGGAAGGAGGAGAGATGCTCATGGGAGATTCCTTCCTAATAATCATGATCCATTCTAGCTAGTTGAATATCAAAACCTTCCAAGAGAAGAAGAAAAAGAAGATCCACACCCCTTTGTTGATGCATTCCCTGATCTGACTAGCTCTAAAGTTTCCTCTGGAGATCAAAATCTGATTGAGAACCTCTTTGCTTTGGAACTGCATCAGGAAGGTATGGGTGATGCAAATAGAAACAAACCTAACCAACTAGATTTTCCTTTCCCCATTGCTCATCAGAATGAAGTAGACAACCTAAAAAATATCCCTGCTTCGGTCCTTCCTAAGTTCTATGGACTTGTCACAAAAGATCCTAATACCTTCTTGTTCGATTTTGACATACTCTACAAGAGTTATGACTATACCACCGATGCCCATAGGATCAAGCTATTTCCTACCACTTTGAAAGAAGCTTCATTAAGATGGTTCATGAGCCTAGGCATAAATACTGTGGAGACATGGGATGACATGAAGATACAATTCTTTGAGAAATACAAGGAGTATTGCAAGGACAGTGACATGAGAGGAGATGATATTTTTAGGATGCAACAAAAGGAAGATGAGAGCCTGGAGGATTACATTGCAAGGTTTCTATTTCTCCTATTGAAATCTCCACACCATACACTCAATGAAGACCCACAAAAGCTACTTTTCTTGAGAGGAATTAATGACAGTTGCATTGATGCCTTAGACCTGATGGGAGGAGAAGATATCTCCCAAGTTCCTTGGGAGGATATCAAGAGGATATGTTAGAACTATTCTAGGGTAGCTTTAAAGAAATGGAGAGCTTACCAATCTTCCATGGGTAATTCATCTACTAATGGAGATTTAAGAATGGATATTACTCACTTATTGGAAGATTTCAAGCAAGACATTATAAACAATCTAGCTACTCAGCTGGATACACTTTAGGACAAGAAGAAACAAGAGGAGGTAGAGGCAATGTTGGTAGAATATTTCCCTCATTGCAAACAAAAGAAGGACTGTAGATGCAAGATGATAGCTAATATTGACAGCAAGAAGGTTGCACCCAAGTTCAAGCCAATCAAGGTTGAAGAAGATCAAGTCTACTATGTTGCACAAAGGAGGCCATGAGCTCCAAGACAAGGTATGCCACCAAATCCACTATCTTTTGCTGGGCCATATTTTAATTCTTATTCATTTGGTAACTAATGGCAACCCCCATATCCATCTGATTATGGAGAATATCCATGACAACATTGGAGTAACCCTCAAAATACCTAGTCTAATCACAAAAATTCTCCACCCTAGTGGAAATAACCTTAGGGGAATTGGCAGTAGTTTCAAGGAAATTAGCAGCCACCCCCAGAAAATTGGCAGCAAACAAATCAATGGAGGGGAGGATAGAAATGGCCAAACTAGAAAAATAGCTACATGCAACCACCTTCTCATCCTAGGCAACCTGCTATAATGCCTCCTATTAATCCAAGCTCAAATCCACCTAAAACTACTCAAATACCAGCTCATCCCACACCTAACCCAAATAACAAACCACAACAACAGCCAGTATACTCTGTTGATTCAAATCAATTCCCTGCATATGTTGTGAGTGTGAGTGACATCCACTTGTGCTCAAGAACTACTTTACCAACCCCTTCCATGCCCATTATTACTGAGCTTCTTGTGGAAGAGGAACCTATGAATGGTCCCATTAAGCCAAGTGCATCTAAAAATCCTGAACTAGTCCCAGTCAAACAGATTGAGCAAGAACCACCATTTCCTCAGAGATTGGAAGTTGCCAAGAAAAAGTAAGAGAAGGAGGAAACAATCTTTGACATCTTGGATCAGCTAAAGCATATATGTGTCCAGATACCTCTATTTTAGGCCATAAAATATGTTCCAATCTATGGCAAGGCAATTAAGGAAGCATGCCTTAAGAAGCTAGGCAGGAAGAAGAAAGACCCCACTATGGTTCATGTGGTGGGACAACTAGTTGACATCATACTTCAAAAAGTGACTTTTCCCAAATATAATGACCCAAGGAGTCATGTGGTAGGATTTGTTATAAATGTGATCCAAATAAAGAATGCTTTGATTGACTTGGGAGCAACAATAAATGTAATGATTAAGGATATCCTGCAGCAACTAAATGTTGCAAGCATGAGACCTACTCCTACTTTCCCGCATCTTGGTGATAATTCAACTGTTAACCCTGATGGTGTAGTAGAGGACCTTGTGGTTACTCTAGACTCATGGGAGTACCTAGCAGATTTCATGGTTCTTTCTCCTAAAGCCACACTCAGTGGGTACGTTATCATTCTAGGAAGACCATGGTTAGCAACAATAGATGCATATATTGGATGCAGGACAGGAGACGTGACCATTTCTGATGGAAAAAGCACCAAAAAGCTTGTTCTCTACCCTCCTGCTCAGCAATCCCATGATTTGGATAATTCTATATGGCCACATGTTGGTGAAGAGGCTGAGGAAGTTAATTTTGTGACACAACTTATGATGTTAGGAAGAAGTTCTTTCATCCAGCTTCAAGATGAAGATGAATTATTGGCTAACATCATTCAAAATCATTGTGAAGTGGAGGAAGCATCATCTTCTCATTTTGCTATTCTAGTCAAGACACTTCTGCCTGCTCTTCCTGCAACCAATCTTCCTGCAGACACTCTTCCTACAGCTGAACTTCCTACATCAACAGGTATGCTCCATACATTGTTTCTACATGAACTCAAACTACCAAGCATTAGTGAAGCAGCTATGATAGAGATAACTACACTAGTGCAAGTGGTAGAAGGAAAACATCTGTACATCAACATCAAATTGAGTGAAGAATAGTAGTTGTCATTGACAACCTTATTGAATACCCACCAACATGCATTTGCATGGGACTATCATGATATGAAGGGATTGGAACCTAAGCTTTGCACTCATAGAATTTACATCAAAGATGATTGTACCCCCAATTAGATAGCCACAAAGAAGAATTAACCCTATTTCAAATGGCCAATGGGTGTCTCCATCAATGATTATTTCCAAAAAGGGAGGGAAGTGGTGAGTTTGTGTTTATTACAGGGAACTCAATGTTGTCACCAAAAAGGACCATTTTCCCTTACCCTTCATAGACCAAGTTTTGGACTCACTTGCAGGAAAACAATACTTTTCTTTTTTAGATGGCTTCAATGGCTATAACCAGATCCAAATTGCACCAAAGGACCACTAGAAGACCACCTTTACCTATCCATGGGGAACCTATTCCTACTCGGCACTTCCATTTGGCTTATACAATGCACCTGCAACTTTTCAGAGGGCAATCATTAGCATATTTTTTATATATTTCTCATGATTGCATGGAAATTTATATGGATGATTTCACCACCTATGGTGCTGATTTCAATGAAGCATTGGAGAATCTCAGGAGAGTCCTATAGATATTTGAAGATCACAATCTATCTCTAAACAGTGAAAAGTGTTTCATGATGATGTAGGAAGGTGTATTTTTTGGCCACTACATCTCTCACAAAGAAATTCAAGTAGACCCTACAAAGATTGAGGTGATCACCAATCTTCCTATCCCTACAAAACAAAAAGATGTTAGGAGTTTCTTGGGACATGTAGGCTACTATAGGAATTTCATCAAGGATTTCAACAAAATAGCAACACCATTGTATGCCCTTCTCACCAAAGATGTCGAATTTCAATGGACAGAAGATTGTGACAAAGAATTTTCTGATTTGAAGGCATCTTTGACTCATGCTCCTGTACTCAAAGGACCTAATTGGGAGCTTCCTTTTCACATCCATACAGATTCATAAGACTATGCTATAGGAGATCCCTTAGGAAAGAAAGGAGTTGTTGAAAATAATATTTATTTTGTCACCAAAAACTGAATTCAATTATACAGTGACAGAAAAAGAAATGTTGGCAATAACCTATGCCCTCAACAAATTCAAGCACTATATAATAGGCTATCAAATCTTTGTGCACATAGATCATGCAGCCATTCGGTATCTCATGAATAAACCTCTGATCTCATGTAGGCTAGCAAGATGGCTATTGCTAATGCAAGAGTTTGACATAACCAGTGTAGATAAACTAGGGAAGGCCAATGCTATTGCAGATTTTCTTTAAAAGCTGACTACATCATAAGACAATCAGGTCATAGATGACTTTTTCCCTGATGAGCACTTATTTTCCATCAGTGTACAAATACCAAGTATGCTAACATAGCTAACTATCTGGTCACGAGGAGAGTTCCTCCCCACTTCTCTCCAAAAGAGAGAAGGGTGCTCATTGAAAAATTATTTCCTTTTTCATGGATTGCACGATGTTTGTTTTACACTAGGCCAGACCATGTCATGAGGAGTTGTGTGAGAAAAGATGAGAAATATGATATTTTGCATGCATGCCACAATGAGCCATGTGGAGGACATTTTGTAGCCAAGAGGACAATGATGAGGATTCTAAATACAGGATATTACTGGCCAACACTCCACAAGGATGTAAGGAGATATGCGATAAAGTGTGATAGATGCTAGAGGATGGGCAATCCAACCAAATTTGATGAGATGCCAATTTTCCCTCAAGTATTAATCACTCCCTTTTACAAGTGGGGATTGGATTTTTTAGGACCCATTGACCCTCCATCCAATGGTAAGTCTTATATCTTGGTATGCACTAATTATGTAACCAAGTGGGTAGAAGTTAAGTCCATGAAGCATGCAAGAGATAATAAGGTTGTTGAATTTCTTTATGAGGATATTTTCATAAGGTATTTAGTTCCAAGAGAGAGTGACTAATCAAGGGGCTCAATTCACATCAAATCTTGTTGTAGCACTGGTCAATGAGTACAATGTAAGACATAGGAAGTACAATCCTTATCACCCTTAGACCAATGGCCAAGTTGAGGTGACCAACTGAGAGATTGAAGCCATTATAAACAAAACAGTGGCTATTCATAAAAAGGATTGGGCAAATAGGTTGCTAGAAGCTATCTGGGCCTATAGAACTACTTGGAAAACAACTACAGGTTTCACTCCATTTGAGTTGTATGACACAACAACTATGATGCCCATTGAATTTGAACATAAGACTCTTAGGACTGCAGTAGAATGCAGGATGAATATCTCTAAAACACAAAGAGAAAGAATCATGTAACTGAATGTTTTGGATGAGATGGGGAGTGAAGCCTTGTATCACATAGAGGTAGTGCAAAATTAGAGAATCAAGTGGCATGAAAAATTCATCAAGGACAAGAAATTCAACCAAGAGATTGGGCCTTGCTCTACAATTCAAGGTATCAAGATAATGTAGGAAAATTGCAGACAAGGTGGCTAGGACCATATGAGGTTGCTGAAGTCTTCCCCAATGGTGTTGTTCAACTCACTACCATTGACCCTGATAGGTTCAAGTTGCTTGTCAATGGTCATCACCTCAGATTGTATTACAAGCCAACTTCCAAAGAGGAGTTCCTACAAAAATTCACTCAACATGCAACACCCAAGCTTCCTATAGCCGAGGGAAGTGGACCTAGTGTCCCTCCTTCTCACTAACTAAGGTATGTACCTTGTCATAATAAAGACTTCCACTTTTGTAGGAGTCCACTTATTCACCCATCCACCCATCTGCCCATCCATCTCCACCTTTCTCTCTCTTCCATCACTTTACTTCATTCCACTTCACCTCATTCCACCTCATTTTCATTAATTACTCAACTTATATCTTAAAAGGATACCAATACTTTCTCCACAATCTTTGTAATGAATCTTCCACGAATCCAGGTGTGTGTGCATTAATTGCTATATCTTAATTGTCTTTAGTGCATTCATTTAATTGTTGAGAATTAATATGGATGTTCACCATAGCATGTCATTATTCCCTATCCCTATAAAATCATCATTACCACCTCACATGTGAGGACACATGCTCAAATTTAGGTTGGGGGGGAAAGATGTGAATGCTTTTCCCACACGTTAGTCCATGTTAGTCTATGTCAGCAAAGTTTAAATCGATCCAATTTGAATTCTGAGTGAGATGATGACTCGTATGTGTGAGGTGATACCAACCTCCACCATAATTTTTCTCCATCATAACCTTCCTTTATTACTCCTTTACTGCCACTATTGATCCTGTCATAATCTTAAGTCTACAAAAGGTAAAACAGAAAGGGAAAATTCATACAACATTGCCATTGGAAATTTAGCAGTGTTGCAGGAAGGAAAACTTTGCAAAGTGATTGTTGATTGAAGACAATGGGAAGTGGGTTAATTCAAAATGAACCCACAGTTCATGATGTATTACTGCAGGATGCACCCTACCAGGATGAATTCAAAAACTTTAGGTGGTTAGACTATTTCATGAAGTTGAATGGTTTTACTAAAGACATTGCATTAGAATTTACCCAGACATTGTTTGAGGCAAAGACCATAGTAAAAGGGCTGGAAGTATTGGCTACCAAAGAAAGAATTGTGGAGGTTATAGGGTTGCCTATCGATGATGATAATTACCCTGCTTCTAGAGATGCCAATTTAGCTAGGGCCGAATTTATAGAACTTGGTGACCCTCCATTGAGCATGGAAAAAAAAGGTGCGAAGAGAACCTCTTTTCCCAAGCCATGGAAGAAAATAGTTGTTTATGTTAAAATATATCACCTTTGAAGGTTGCCAATCAAATCTACATTTTTGCACTTCAAACTCTTGAATCACATGAGGCACAAGAGGAGGATGAATGTGCTGAATGTGCTATACCACCATCTTTCAATCATGGCAGCCGAGACTCAGAAAGGTAGGGACAATTTTGTTTCCCACCATTGTTTGATCAAATTGTTAGTTGAGAAGTCTCTAGATGATGTGTCTGAGATGACTTGGGAAGAATTCATAAATATTGATCAAATTAGACTAGAGCATTTGTGACCTAGGGTTTTACCTCAACCTCATAGGTCTAGCAGGAGATTGAGCATGATTGAAGCCACTCCTGGTGCTTCAACCTTTGGCACAAGCCCTAGTGTAAACCATCCTATAGAAGAACAAACCATAGAGATTATTTCTTCTAAGAAAGAGCACTCAAACAAAGAAATTTCCTCTCCAGATTCTGATGATGATGTTCCTCTTGGCATTCTAATGAGAGCTAGGGCATAGAAGAGAGAAGCAAAAATAAGAAAAGGAAAAGCTAAAAAGTAGTTGGTAGAAAAAGAAGTGCCAAGCTCTAAGAAGTGGAAGGCTAACACTTCATCCTGCAACCAAAGAAAAATGTGAAAGCCCTCCCAGAAAATCAAGACCAGTTGGGTCATTCTTTGATATGCCTCCGCAGGAAGACCCTAAACCTAGAGAAACATCATAGGGGGACACAATAGCTCCAATGGGGTAGGTGAATTTTGAGGAAGAGGATATATTTGAGAAAGAAACAAACATAACACTGACAGATCTTGCAGATATTGCAGAAAAAGTTGAGAATCAAGGATATGAGGAAAATCAGGAGTTCCTATAGCAAGAGGTCCTACAACATGAGCAAGAATAGGAACAAGAGGCCCTGCAGCCAGAATTGGGAGAACAATTTGTACCCTTACAGTCAAAATTGACTAAACAACCCGAATCCTTGCAGCTAATACTATATGGAGAGCAAGCATCAGTGCCAGGAAAAATGTTGGTACGAATACATAACCCCCCTGATTCACACTACACACAAAAATTCTAAACTTATGGAAAGAGATACAAAGGAGGGAGGAAGAATGGAAAGAGGAGAAACACATGTTGAAGAAGAAAATTCAAAAGAGAGATGAAGTGATTGAGGATAAGAATGAGGAAATTATTGTTTTAAAGGAAAAAAGTGGACAATATTGTAGCCTTGGTACCACAAATTTTAGAGTGTAGGACCCGTCCAAGGGTCTATGCTCTACATTTAAAGGAGAAACATCTTTCTTTTAACTTGGCAAGGATTGTCTCAAGTTTGAACCCTTCCATTGAGACTCCTATTGAATTTTTCAATGCTTATCGGATTGCTTCCCCTGAGATGAAGAATTTGTTGTGTGATTTCTATTTGCATAATTATGTTGTGAATCAAGACCATGATTGGAATCCATTGTTGTATGTTGGGGATGTCTAATTAAGGGCATTTATTTCCTAGGTACAAAATGAGATCAATTGGGGATAAAAATACAAGGCTTATAGGCAAATGGAATCCAACATCCCTTTGCCCATCAGGGCTGAATCAAGAAACCCAAGGGACATTTATAGGGATTGGCATAGAATTCTTTTCAAACCTAACTATGGTAATAGGATCATGCCTTGGATAGAAGCAGTTTACAGTGAATATGAGATTGTGGCAAAAGCAAAAGAGGAAACTTTGAATAGATACCTATCACAAAGATGGAACAACCTAACTGATGAGCTAAAACAAGCTAAGCCCCACTCTATATAGAACTATATTGCAACACTTAAAATAATTGACATATACATATAGATTGGAAGGACAAAGGGATGATTTTGGCTTCCACTAACTTTTCAGCAACCCATCCTGATGTGGCCTGTACCAAATTTCAGGTATTACCACTATGATACTACTGCAGAGAGACAGAGATGGAACAAATCAGACAAACATCAAGGGTTCTATTGGGATCCCAATTCACACACAACAAGCACTAATGTAGGATAGTTGGCAGTTGTAAATTTCAAGGCATTGACTAAGTAGAAGAACAACCCTTCCCTTGCTAGAGGACCAGCAAAACCTTAGGTTGGGGGGAGTGATGAGTCTAGTTTATGGTTTAATTTTGGTAGAATTTATGATCTATTTTCTAAAGTTGTCATGGACCTTGATGTTTGAATGTTGATATTTCCTCAAAACCATAGACATTGGGCCTAATTTTATTTCTACAAATCTTTAATGACATTGACATGTTATATGGACTATCTATGTTAATTCTACATGTGGATTAATGAATGCTATTTAAGATAGTTACAAATATGCAATTATTGTGCATACTAATATTGCTATGTAGATATGATTAGAGGCCACTAAATTGACAAGATTCTGCTAGTTGGTCATTCAATGTAACGGTTAACATGGTGGTCATTTGAAGGTCAATGAAGGGAAGAATCTCGATGGCGAGAGATTCCTCATGCAAATCGAATTGTGACTACCTTGTAAATGGTCTTTATTGTTGTTGAGTGAATATAGGCATTACTATTGTGCTAAATCTGCATTAAAGCAACATGCTTGAACAAATTTTGCACATGAGTAACTACCTCTCCACTTTTCATGCTTTCCCTAAAGTGGTTTCCTCCTAATCTGTTGGAGTTGACTGCCTTGCTAGGTGATTAGTTAGTAGCTTATTTTCCTATAAATAAGACCCAGATGTTCCTTCTCAAGAGGTTGCTTAATCTGATGGTGTACTCACATTCTTAGATTTTTAGCAATACAGTCATGACGCTCTATTGTCCTTTTTTTTCCCATGAATAAAATGAGTTTATAAGTTTGTGCACCTGAGTTTACATTTGTCTTAAGGGATACTCATCCAAGGTGGGCCACTTGGCGAGCATTCCATCATTTAGTTTAGTTATTATTTTTTGTTCAGACATTAATTAAGAATTTGGCACTGATTGTTCTTGCAGCCACTAGAATTGCATTCTATAACTGTTCCTACAATCAAAGCAGACAAAGTAGTTTCCTATTTTTTTGCTCATATTTTCATTTTTGTCATGCATTTTAGATTACTATAGTTTTTGGTTGATGTTCATCATTTATATTATTCCTTTCCAAGCAATTTACTTTCAGCATTGTCTTTCTTAGCTATAGAATGAAAATGGCTACTTTGGATTTCTAATGCACATACTGTGTTGACCCATTTCAAGTTTATGTCCCTGGGTTGACAAGTTAAATGAACCTTCATGATGATTGAAATGGCTATTCAGTTTAGATGTCTAATCTCTGAATCACAGGTGTAAGGGCTTAGTTGCTAAATCATTGTAGGAGGCCAACACTGAGCAGAAAACCGAACAATCCACAAACCAAGCACGAACTAGACAACACAAGAAACAAATGAACAAACCACAAGATAGTTGCGCATGATGAGTACAAATCCAACGAATTCACAAGCACCCTCAAACTAGTAAGCTTGAACAAGATGTAGTAATGGTGGAATCAAATTTGCAGAAGGAAGCTTTCAAATGGGATTGCAGAGCTCAATATCACAAAGGTCAAGGGATAATAGTAAAAATGAACATTATAATTTTGATAATACCCCCACCCCTATCATCTTCATTAATGACATTAAATGCATTTAATGGTGCATTCAAAAATTCCTTTTCAAAGCACTTGATCATGTTTCAATGCATTCAATTCACAGGAATGAAGTGGCATGCATGGGGCTTGAGGTGATAAGACATCATGGCCATTGGGTCCCATGAATTAGGTATATGAAAAACCAAAGACCCAATGCTCAAAACCCAATAGGGTGACAAAAATAAAAATCATGAATGCCAAAGTAAGGGTTGGGGATCAGACTCAAAATGGTAGTTATTCAAGTATTGATAAGCCTAATCTCTCGAACCTTAACAAGGAAATCCAAAGAATGAAAACAAGGAAAGGAAAGAGGAAAATAGAAAAAAAGGGAAAAAAAGGATGAGAGAGGAAGAAAGACAGAAGGAAAACAATGTCAGGAAAAATGAAGAGAGGGGTGTCCCCATTTTTCCAAAGAAAAAATGGGGCATGAGTACGAAGGAACAATAGTATCTATAGTAAGTGTTACTTGTGTGAGAGTATCATTAGATAAAATATTTTAAAAATTTGGGAATTTTTCATCTAATGATTGAATTTGTTGAAAAGAAACATGTAGAGAAACTTCATGATCAAATATACCATCTAGAGGGGGAGATGTTTGTGATGGTGAAGCACGGGATCATCAAAGATATAATTAGGAGGGGAATTTAGCATCCCATTGTGAACTTCTCTTTTGATAAATCTAGTCCACTCTAAATATGTGTTAAGAGGTTTGGATTTTGATATGTGTAGGGAACACAATCTATTGAGAGGGGGTGGTGAATTAGTAGATCATATCTATTAAAATTATTAACTCTTCCATAATTATCAGAATATATTATTCTTTACTACTAACCTTGAATCATAAGTAATTGAACACGAAATATGAATCTTCAATACTACTAAGCAACATAAAGAGCACACATACACATGAGAGAACATCAGATATACATGGAAACCTAAGATGGGAAAAACCATGGTGACAATAGTTTTTTTGATCTACTGTCCAAATCTAGCCTCACAAAGCATAAATATACAAGTGAATTTTACACACTAAAGTAGGAACCAACCTACTAGAGACACCAATCCCTAATTGAAACAACAGAATAGGTAGAACAATAGTCCTACCGAAAAACAAATATAATGTTTTTGGATCTTCTATGTATCTCATACACATGCCAGAGTTATAGCTAACACTCTTCCTCACTGCATATGATCTGTTGATATTGGCACACACACTAAAATGTAACTCTCCCTTTTATATTCACCACCTTCTCTTCAATTTTCACTTGTAGCTAACTTTTCTTCACATTGGCTTAATTATTCTTGACATAACTCACCCAATGCATCTAAACATTTGAGAAATATATACATGACATTACATTAACACATTTCTATGTTGACTAAGGATCCACAAATAGCTAGGATGACATAAGGTGAACCTAAATTCAAATTGAATGAAATGTATAACAAGTCAGTCCAAAATAAAAATTTATTTCCGCCAAAAGAACATGGTATTGTGTGCTACCACATGAACCTTAATTAGGTCATATCTTAACACCACACACAAGATTTGAATTTTGGATGCTAATAGTCATTACCGCATAGGCCTTGAACACCAATAGGTTGAAAAACATGCACAAATAACCTTTTGTCACTCCAAAATTTCTATATGCTAAAAATATTCTCTGAAAACTCTAGAATATGATAAAACAAGTGTAGGAATACTCTACTTTAAAATCACAAAACCTACAACATCTCTAGAAGGGAGACCTGAGAAACACTGAACCTAATAATTACTAAATTGAAACATTTTGGTATAGTCTTCCAAACCACCACTGTCATAGTGAATAGATACATGCATGATATTGCAAGCATACAAAATCACACCAACTTTTAGAAGGCAAACACTCCTCAATAAAACTAATAATGTATGACAATATAATTACCAACACAAAAAGGTATACTAAACTTTTGACACACATCATACTACAAAAAATATAACATATATTTCTACAATCTTTGTAACTCAAAATGATAAGTCAAGGGGAATATAATGATAATTCAAGTAATCCTTGACTCAATGAAAATTTTTGATGTCAATCCTCTTCATCAGTGACAACCTTTGACATCAATGCCAACCTTTGTTCAACAATATGTGATAATTTCAAACACTTCTTCTTAGTATGTCACCAAAATGGAGATATTGGATTGTAAATCTCATAAGAGTATTATGACACTCAATCTTTCTATCATTTAGATAGCAAAAGAAAGAAGAGATTCTAAGAATTCTTTTTACATTTTTTCTTTGCATTAAAAGAATGAAGTTTATATTTAGAAAAATCAAGTTTTCCAAAATGCAACACATGGAAATTGATTCTTATGAAGGAATAAATCATCCTTTAGAATCAATGATCTACATGAAAATTAGGATGAATCAAAATTTCTTCTACCTATTTTATCTATCTTTTTTATAAAATAATTATTATGAGACGAGGATTGTCAAGGTGGGTCGATTACACTTGATCCATGATGAATTGAAGTACAAAATATCCACTAAACCTCAATCTACCAAACAAGATCATTCAAAGTTAAAAGTTAAACTAAGCATTTATACAAACTGAAAGTTACAAACTATGAAAACAGTTAAATTCCTACTCTAACCCATTTGAAACTTATCCTATTTTGGAATTGGTGTCATGTTGATGTGGAACAATGACCCTTTCCCAATCCTGTGATCCATGAGCTTGTTTCAATCGATTCTATGGAAGAGAATTGATGAAACCATTGTGATAAATGAATGAAAACCTAGTTTATGATAAATTAAACATGTTGCAAGCTAAGTTAACATGATTTTCTACTACAAATGATCTAACTATGCCATTTCTAAGCTAATCTAAGCTAATTATAAGCTAAAAGATGGAAACCCTAATTCATATACAAACTAATATGGATGCATGGAATCCATTAATGGATGCTTTAAGCTATTATACAACAAAAATAAACTAAAACAAGCTAAAAAGTGAGTAAAGTATGAGTGTGGATGCAAGTGAGTTCAACAACATAAGTTTGGAATTGAAAGATGGATCCATTTGTCTCCAAATAGTACTTTATTTATAGGAGAGAAAATGAGAAATGGAGGGTTGAGAATAACAAGATCAATCAACGATCAAGGATGAAGGAGATGAGAGGCATGGATCATGGATTCTCATCAACAAATGACAATGCATGATGGGATTTAATCAAGGGCTCGCATTTGTTTCAAACAAACACACTTTTGACTTGCTCACACATTTCATAGGTGACTTGTTCAAAAGGTTAAAGCTTGTATTAGAAGATAATTGAAAATATCCTTTTTTCAAATGATGGAGGAATAAGAATATTCCATTGGGTGAGGATAAAAGGATTTTTTTAAATTAAAAAAAATTATTAATTGTGCAAAAAGGTTATAAGGAATATTCCCCCTCTTAGAGGAAAATTAGTTTAATTGCTAATTAAACAATGTTTAATTATGCAATTAGGGGACTAGAAGAATTAAAGTGTTTTTCATTAAATTAAATGACTTAATGAATTGGAGAGAGATGAAAGGATATTTAATTAATAACTTAGGGTTATTTAATTAAATAAGATGACTTAGGGAATTACATTAAATGTTTTGATTTATTTAATTTAATGAGATGAAGTGTTAGTGTGAAGGGGGAATGAATTAACCTGAATTGATGAATTAGGTTAATGGACAAAGATGATGCAATTAATTAAATAGCTAGGCTAATTTAATTAATTAATAGAAAAGAGGATGGGTTCAAAGAGGAAATGATGTTAATAAACCTGTTTCAAGTGTATGATATCATTCAATAAATCTTTTAGTGTCTACATTTTGCCCCTCTTTGAAGCGAGGTACTTGCTACTTCGGTTCAAGGAACAATGCTCTTTGGATTAAAACTACTACTTAAATCAAAAAATAAAATTAAAAATTGATTTTTCAGATGCCCCAAATTAGAAATTCGGGTTGATTTCTCAATAAAGGTTAAAAGCTGCCCCAAGGGTTTAGAAAGGCTCCGGGATGCAAGAATTATGCCAAAAACGCAAAAAATGATGCAAAATTAGGTTTCGATTGGAAAAATTGGTGAAAATGATGATAAACCCTAGCTTGAAGGTGAAATTAGGGCAAAAAACCCTAATTTTCTAGCATAAATAAGCCAAGAAAGGTCACTTTCAATTCATTTGTGCATTCACATTTAAGAGATTCTTGTTATTTTTAGCTCTGATCCTCCAACGAAATGGCACAGCGAGAGCTTCCTAGGCACATCTATGACCGAGTTAGAAAGCATCAGTGGCTTCCAGGCATAGGACCACCAGTATGTAACTCCAAAATTGATTTGAAAATTGACTTTTTGATTCATTTATTACTCTTTGAAATTTAAAACTTGGGGAAATCAGCAATGCTCAAATGAATTATAGCGATGCATATTTATATGGCAATGCTAGTCGCAATTTAACATCAGGGTTTCTAATTTTAAATTGCAACACACGCTTATATAGCGACACTTTTGCTGATTTAGAAATTAGGGTTGGGGTTTTCCAAATATTAAATCGCACTGCAAGTGAATTTAGCAATGCACCTTGTGATTTGCAATTTGAAATGCTTTTGGGTGTTGTAATTTGAAATTTAAATATAGTGTCACTTTTGTAATTTGTGAACTAAAAATTTCAAATTGAGTCAAATTTCCTTTATTTTTTTATGTCGTGTGCTTTGTGGATGCAGGAGGTCATTCCACCGCTGATGTCATGTGAGCACAAAACCATGTTGTGCCATCTATTAGAGTTACGCTAGGACCACCTAGGAGAGATCGACCTCTGGTATGTTGCATATGCACTCATCATCTAAACACATTTATCTATGATGACTATTTTGTGTGAGAGATGGCATAACAAGACTTCATTGTTCCACCTTCCAACAGGCGAGGTAACAGTGACCTTGGAGGATGTATGGCATATTTTGTGTTTGCTGATACATGGCGATTGTGTGATCTACAATGTTGATGTTGAATTTGATGCCTGCCATGAGGTGATGGAGATGGAGGACATTGTTTTACTTACATCACAAATCAACCTTGATTCATATAGAGGTCATGTGCCTACTTTCAGGTTGATCATTGCAACCATCATTTCAAGTTTGGTGGCTCCTAATAGATGCAGTTGAGGGTTCAACCTAGGATGGGGATTGACGTGGCATAATACGTTGCACAAGAGGACTCTTTTTGCATGGGGGCTAGTGATGTTGGCCTCACTCTATCATGAAATGCATGATTTCATTTACTATGATGGGAGAGCCATTGGTGCAGGGGCGAATCTACTTCACATTGGGCGTGGGAGCATATTGTCATGCTCTGACCTATTGTGCAGATGGTAGATGTGGAGCCAGATGATCCTGTCATTTGGCATACAAAGGTGTGATTACATTGAGGCACATCGAAAAGATTGGGCTCTTGTACTAGACACAGATTATCAATGACATGACAATTTTCTAATGGCACACATGGCTTTAGATGCCACCATGGTTTGATGATGTGTAATAGCTATATTTTGCAAGATAGACTCGATATATGCAAGGTCATGAGCACACCATTATTGAGCGCTATTTACTAGACAAGGTGGCTTAGTAGTTTGGGGAGCCACATGATAGGCCAAATGATGGTTACAAGGCCATTTTTGCTAGGTCAATGTAAGAGGTTCCCACATGGGGACTAACCATTCTAGCTCTTGAGGTAGTCAAGAGATTCTGATAGTTAGTAGCTTAGCCTTGGGCCTATGATCAGGGTCAACTGATAACACATACTACACCTACATATGACGTCTGGTTCGTACCTCCATGATGGTTGACAAATCTAGTTGGTGCTCCTCTGCAAGGGAGACCCAAAGGCAGGGGGCCAAAGGCAAAGGATAGGGTGGCTAGGATGGCTAGGATAATTAGGTTCTAGGGACTCCACCAATTTGACAAAAACCTCCTTAGTATCCTCTAGTTGTACAGTAGCAAGTAACACTGTCACCACCACCAAATGCTAAGGATGCAGAAATACAACAATTGCAACAACAGGTGTAGACTCTGACTAGTGAACAAGATCAGACCTACCAACAGATTTTGGGTATTATTGTTGAGCGAGACTAGACATAGCAGTAGGTGGTGGCCATCATGACTTAGAGAGATCAGGCTTTATAGTGGGTACAGGTTGTGACCATAGAGAGGGACTAGGAGGTTGCCTGACGCCAGTAGATAGATGCTATGATAATGGCCACACATGGCAAGACTGTTTCAGCCAAATTATATAGAGAGGTCATGACAGAGGTTGCATATTATAGACAACATTACCACCGAGATGTACCATAGACACTTAGCTTAATTTTTTGCAGTGCAGTGATGCACAGTCAAGAGCTAAGGATCAGTCTGAGAGACAAGCCAGAAAGGGTAGTAGCCATCAGGGCTAGCTTTCATGTATAGACACTTTTTTTATTTTGTTTCTCCATTCTTTAGCATCGATATGCATTCATGGGCTACCTTTTGATATCCTCATGGATATTGTACTTATGATCGTTATACATATACTGATCAAAATTTTGTACCATAACATTAATTTATATATATATATGATACAAATACGAATTATATATGATGTGATGTGTTTAATTATTTTATGCTTATGAATTCATATGATATGAGAAGCTTATAGTTGATCATGTATGGATGCACTTTATTTATGCCTATAGGATATGAGATGATATGGATGCAATGCTATAGATGCAAATGATGTGGATGCATTTCTTTTTATGTATTTTCTATGCAATTTTATCATGATGATGTATGCATATGGATGTATGAATGCAAATGTTTATGATATGCAATGATTTAAGATGATTAGAATAACAAATCTATATTATTCATCACCACTCAAATGATAATGCATAATGTATGATGTGATATGTAATGATTATACTGATGGTGTTTTATGATGTGATATGCAATGATTATGAGATGCATGTATGCTGACAATTTGTGGATGTAGGGTGGATGCATTGATGATGTTTTTGTTGACTATCATGATACTAGGTTAGCGCAGAAAGAAGATAGAAGAATAAAGAATGAATGACCATTGATTTCGATGATTGGTTCAAAAGATTCGACAAGTCCATGACCCATCAAGACTTTATTAGAGATGGTGACAAGACAATGTAAAATGTGGATGGAATGCAGGATGATGAATTTCTCACACTTCGAGATTGGGATTTTTTGTCATTCCTTATTGTTTGATATAACACATAGACACGATGCATCAAGGTATTAATATCTAGGAAGATGTTGTATCTAGTGTAATGGAATTTGACTCAGAAAATAGATAGTATAGTTCTTGTTCACACCTTGACATATGGAAACCTTGTTGGAATGCAAGTTAGAAGCTGAGAATATATTGGACCAAAGCATACGCAATATTCAACAACATACCCTAAATGACCTTCCTGCACACAACTAAGCAAGTATGCACCAAGATTATTTTACAAGAGTATTGACAAGCACACCAAACAAAAGATAATGATCGATGCCTGATTCCTTTCTGTCTAGATCATTTTGATAGAAATCATCGAGAGGTCCTCAGAATGGGTTATTAAGATAAATCATAAGAAAATATCAAAGATAAACAATCAGTGTTATCTATATCTCTTACTTGTTTAAGTTTAGCTACAGTGATGTATAATACTAATGTCCATCATTAGAAGGATACATCCTAGGACATGTTGATCAAAGATTGTTTGATGTTAGGATGATGATGCTAATATGAGTTGTTGATACACACTTCACTGACGTATTTACCTATGATTTAGACTTTAGATTTTGACAATTAGGTTCTCACTTAATGACTTGCTATGTTTGTTTTCTACTTGTTTTTCCAAAGGGTGAAGGTGATGACCGATTTATTATAGGGGAAGGTTTATTGCGAGTGAAAGCGAGATGGGATGGATGGGTTTTGTATTTTTCTAGAATATTTTAATGTATTTTGGTATTTTGAAAATGTTTTGAGGTTGTTTTTGAGTCTTTTTGAAAGTTTATACAATTTTTTATGTTTTTGATTTTCTGAGACTATTTAGGGTTTTCTGAGATATTTGAGGTTTTTTATGTCTTTTGAATGTTTTCTATTATTTTTGTGTTTTTTGATTTTTTGAATTTTTTGGGGATTTTTCGATTTTGGATGTTTAGGGATTTTTTGAGTTATTTGGATGTTTTGGGATTTTCTGAGATATTTGGATGTTTTTGGATTTTTGAGAATTTGACAAAGAACCTAACCTAAAGACCTATCCTAGGGGCCTCAGGGGCTGAGCAAAGATAAGCCTTGCCTACATTATACACATAGAGACCGCATACTTTGACTAACCCAACCTATTAACAAGATGAAGATATGAACAATGATGGGAAAGTTAGTTTATTATGACAGACTCCTAAAGGACTGACCTAAGGTGTCTTAAAGGCACATCAATGATGGCTTTGCCTACATTCAAGCTCAGAGACAACATAGTTTGACAAGAGGACTTTATTTTTAGATTTTCGATGTTGACCTTTTTAGGGTTTTTGATGTTTTTTGGATGTTTTAGATTTTTCCTTTACAATTTTCTAAATGTTTTTGGATTTTAGTTGTACAATATTTTGCAAATGTTTTGGGATTTTCTGATGAACATTTTAGAAATGTTTTTGGGATTTTCAAGATAAGATTTTATGAATGTTTAGGGGTTTTCAAGATAATATTTCTGATGACCACAAGATATACAAGAACTTGATTATGATCCATAACCAATTGCCCCCAGCCTGACAGGTTAGACTACTTCAATATAGGCAAGACAAACTGACCTTTGGAATATTGCAAGTAATACTAAATGGATTGTGATACTTCACAATATCAAGCTATGATAAGGACACATATAGGCAATGGATGAATGGTGGTGCAAAGAATGGTAGGAAAAAAATCCAAAGAATAGATGGAGGTGCTTTATTTACGCAAGGTGCTTGTTTTCTAGGTTTTCACCAAGGTACTTGCCCAAAGCACCACCGAAGTGGTTTTCACTAGAGCACGATTATTTTTCTTTAATTTTTCAATATTTTTTCTTATTTTATTGGATTTTGATCATTTTTTGATTTTTTTGTAATTTCTAATTTACACCCTTCAAGATTAGGCATAAAACTTTTTGAGATGCAGACTGTTAGTGGGATACTGCAAGGGTTCACCTTCATGTGTTGACAGTTGGTATGCTCCTAATCCATAGCTTATTGTGATGAAAAAGGAACCCAACTGATGCAGAGCTATGAGGATTCAACAACACATCTCACAAACCTTCAACAATAATTCAAAGCAATCTTTGTATAACACATGCTATTAGGCACTCTATATCACATTGGAAATATAGCCATGGCATCCTACAATTTAATGCAACTAACAATCATTAAATAATTCCACAAAACAAATAATGAAGCCAATCACTCTAGTTATATTGAAGGAAACATAATTATAGAATTTTCCTCCAATTTATATGAAGATCCAATAGTGGAAAAGAAAGTTATTGCATTTTTCCCAAAACTGCAAACCCTAGGTAGGGTTCAGACTTGCCCTCACAAAAATGGTCATAACTTATTCAAATCTTAATGAAATTTGATAAGAATTCAAGAAAATGAAAGTAGATTCACATGGAAACAAAATCCAATTGGTTTCAGATCAAAAATATACAATCCATACCATCACATTTTTTAGACTGCAAATTCTACATAATATTGTTAGAATAGGGAAGTCTCATCAAAATAGTCATATCTCCCACAAAATTCAGTAAAATTCAATGCGACAAAAATAATTAGAAACTAGAAAAAAATATATTTCCATCCATATATGATAATCCATTATATGAGTCCATAACAGACCGTACAATGCACAACTTCAACCTGAAAACAATGTAAAAATCAGAAAATGCACACAAAATTTGAGGTTTCCATTCATCAAACTTAAAAAATAATGTCTCCAGCCCCCAATTCGAGTTTTGGAGGATGTATTTATACATTTTAAACCAAAACCAACTATTTGCAACCAATTTTTTATTATTTTGTTGACAAAACAACTTAATGACACTTTTTGACAAGTTGCTTGACAACTTTCTTAAGCAACTTGTACAATTTTTACAATATGGAACAACTTTAAACATTATTTGAAAAATGACTTAAAATATGACTTCCTAAGACTCAAACACCTCTAAAATGGTTTGGTAAACCTTATTATAAGAACCAATACACAAAATAGAGAAACTATTTACAAATGGCCTCATGGTGGCAAGAAATCAAACAGGTGCTCCTACGCCACCAACCAATTAGGCTCAAACTTCCCTTTGCTCTCCTGATCTAGAAGGTTCTTCTAATTTTTCTTTAAGACTATATCTCCTACCTAGAATGACTGACATTTGATTCTCTTGTTATAGCTCCATTTTAGTTGGTTTTGATATATGTGCAAATGATTGAGGGTGTTTAGACGATGCTCATCCAAGAATTATAGCTCATTCAGTTGAGACACTTTGTATTCTTCCTTAGTTATCTAGATTTGTAGTGATGCCCAAAATGATGGGAGATCAAACTCAATAGGAAAGATGGCTTCTGATCTATAGACTAGGGAGAAAGGGGCTGCACCTATAGGGCATGCAAATACTGGTTCGATAAGCCTAGAGAGTGAGATTTAGTTGTAGATTCCAGTCACTACTAGCTTCATTCACTAATTTCTTTAGGATTTTAAAGATAGTTTTGTTCATAGCTTCTTCTTGACTATTGTCTTGGGGATAGTATGGGGTAAAGAATCGGTGTTGGATATTGAATCTTTGGCACAACTCTTTCACATTCTGATTTTTAAAAGGGGTTCTATTATCTGAGATGAGGGTTTTTGGAACACCATAACAGAAAATGAGGTAGTTCAGGATAAATTTGGCTATCTTCTTCCCTGTTATATATGTCATAGGAATGGCTTCAACCCACTTAGTAAAGTACTCAGTGGCAGTTATGATAAACTTGTGGCCATTGGATGAAGTTGGAGTGATTTTTCCTATGAGGTCAAGTCCCCACTATGAAAAAGGCCATGGTGTGATCATGGGTTGCAACTCTTGAGCTGGAGCATGAATTAGATCTCCATGTCATTGACATTGGACAAATTTTTCACATACTAATGGGATTCCTTTTACATGGTTGGCCAATAGTAACCCGTCCTCAATAGTTTCTTAGCTAATGTTATACCACTAGAATGGAACCCAAATATTCCATCGTGTACTTCTATTAAAGTAGTTAAGGATTCCTCTTGGTTAAGACATCATAGTGATGTCCCTTCAATGCTTCAATGGTTAAGGGTATCACCTAGGATCACGAATCAGGATGAATTTTTAACAAAGGTCTTTTTAAGGTTTGAGGTGATATTGGAAGGGAGGATTCCTCTGCTTAAGTAAAGATGTCATGGTACCACAAGGATCTAGGACTAACAATGACACATGTGAATTCAGATTCAAGGATTTCAAAAGTTGGTATGAGAAGTTTTACTACTAAGAATTCACATTTGAGGACATTTTTTGGCATGTCTAACAGTGATTCGATCATTTCCATGGCATCTGTTGCTCTATTGTTTAGGCGAGGAATCTGATCAAAAGTTATGTTTATGAAAATATCCTTGAGATTCTCCACCATTTTCTTGTAAGGAGTAAGCTTGTTGTCTTTAGTTTGATAGTCATCATTGACTTGGTTGATAACCAGATGTGAGTCTCCATAGACTTTCATCTCTTGTATCTACCAATGAACTGATATCCTTAAAGCTGTGATTAGTACTGCATACTCAGCAGTGTTGTTAGTATAGGGAAATTATAGCTTGTATGACTTTGGGATACAATAAACTTGATTAGTGATGAAGAAAATGTCTGCTCCAGATCCATGTTGGGTGAGCGATCCATCAAAGTACATCTTCCACTAAGTTGTGAGATTGATAAGGAACATTGATTCATCAGGGAACTTAGATATCAGAGGGTCCCTAGCATAGATAGGTGCTTCTGCTAGTTGGTCCATGATCACTTGTCCTCTAATTATCTTGCACTCTACATACTCTATGTTGAACTTTGTTAATATCATCACCCATTTAGCCATTCATCCTGTGATAGTTGCTTTGGATAATAGGTATTTCAATGGATCTATTTTTGCAATAAGCTTGATTTGATGTGACAGAATGTAGTTTCTAAATTTTTATGAAGCAAAAACAATTGCTAGGCATGCCTTCTCAATGGGTGAATAGTTCATCTCATAGCCCACCAAGGTTTTGCTGATGTAGTAGATGGCCCTTTCCTTTCCATTTTCATCATGATGTGCTAAAAGAGCTCCTAGTGCTACTGGTGTTGCTGAGATATACAAGATCAATTGCTTGTTTGGTATTGGTGGCATGAGCACTGGAGGTGTGAGTAGATCATCTTTGATCTGCTAGAAAGCTTTATCACACTTGTCATCCCACTTGTAGGTTATCCCTTTATGGAGAAGATGTGAAAAGGGGTGGATTTTATCTAACAACTATGCTATGAACCTCTTGATAGATTGCAGTATGCCTTGTAATCCTCTCATTTTTTTTAGTGTTTGCAGTGGTTCCATGTCTAGGATAGCTTTTACCTTTGTTGGATCAATTTCTATCCCTCTTTGTGAAATGATGAACTGCAGAAGTTTCCCTAATGTGACACCAAAAACACACTTTTTTGAGTTTACCCTTACTTTTTATTCTTCAAGCCTTTCAAAGATGGGTCCTAAGACTTGTATGTGATCACTTCTCTTCCTTCATTTTTCTAAAATATCAGCCACATAATATTCAACTCTTTTATGGATCATGTTGTGAAAGATGAGGGTCATTTCTCTTTGATAGGTTTCTCCTACATTCTTTAACCCAAATGGCATCATATTCTAGCAATAGGTTCCCCATGGACAAGTGAATGTAGTCTTATGTTGATCCTCCTTGGCTATTATGATTTGATTATAGCTTGAAAACCATCCATGAGTGATAGCATTTCATGCCCTGCTGTTAAGTCTGCAATGAGATCGATGTTAGGAAGAGGGAAATCATCCTTTAGACATGCTTTGTTTAGGTCTCTGAAATCAGTGTAGATTCTAATTCCCCCAGTGGGTTTTGAGATTGGTACTAGGTTTGAAACCCACATAGGATAATTTATTAGTTAGATAAATCCAACATCAAGAAGCTTTTGTAACTGTAGTTTGACCAAGAGTGCTATCTGAGGTTGCATCTTCATTAATTTCTGCTTAACTAGCTTGGCTTCAGGATAAACTGATAAGTGATGCACAACCACTTCAGGATCAAGGCCTGTCATATCTATGTATGACCATGCAAAGTTATCTCTTTGATCTTTGAGGAATGTTGCTAGCTTCTTTTGTTCTTCATCTAGTAGGGATTCAACATAGAAGGTAATTTTAGGTGCTTCTTATGTTCCCACATTGACTGAAGTGGCCTTTTCTGCTAGCACTGCTAACTTTTCTAGATGCATTGCACTAAGGGGGAGATTGAATCCCTCATCCTTGGGTTCCTCAGAGAGGTTTTCACCATCGGATGCATCCTTTGTTTTTACTATTTTAGGATCAGAGAGTGCCACTAGGTGGTTTTCACTCAAGGATCTGCATGTTAGTTGCATTTCATTAATTTTGTGACTGAAGGATTCAATCATCTCCCCATAGTATTCCCTTGTGTTGAGATCTATGTCGATGCCTTCTTTGTGATCTACCCATGATAATTTGTCCCAGAGTCCTATGAATTCTAAGATCACTTCACTGTTTTTGAATAAATCTATAATTGGTGGTCCATGTCAATAAGTTGTGGATATACTAGGTGTATTTCAGTTGGTTGGTTGCTTGAGACAAAGGATGTTATGGATATCATAAAGAAGCTTTTGTTCTCAAATAGGTCAACAACATCAAGGGGAAAGTCATCTAAGGTTGTATCACGTGATGTAGGTAACAAAGAGTAAGCCTCAAATCATTTAGTGGAAATACCTTTTCCAATAAGTGTGACCTTGCTAGTAGTACAACGTAAGCCAAAATTCTTTATTAGTTTCTCAGGAATGATGGGTTCTAGTAAACCATTATCATTTTTTCCTAGCTTTTCATTCTTGTTAGATCCCCAATTCTGCATCAGGTACAAGCCTTTATTATCATCTTCCATGGGAAGAATAGGGATAGGTCATTCATCTTGATAGGGGAGTTTAGAGATATCCTCCTCATTGACATCTTCCTAGTTCAAATCCCCCCACTTGGCAAAGGTAGTAGCTTCCATCTTGATTGTTTTGGGTTCTTTGGTGCTAGATGTGGGTTTCCCATGAGACTGAGGAGAAATAGGTAATTCTCCTAAGACAAAGGTGTCTTTTAGCAACTTGTAGTTCCCACAACCATCATTTTGGATCACTGCTTTGACATCAAATATGCTTTGCACAATGGAAATTTTTGTTGCTAAGGTAGAGGCTAGGGATGATGGGTCAAGAAATTAACTTGATCGTGTAGGCCCTTGATCATTCTTAGGTATTTGGGGGATCTTATAGAACTTAGATTCAAGACTTTTGCAGTAGTAAAAAGGCTTAGGATCTCCATAGATAGTGATTTCTCTACCTTCGAAAGGAAACTTCACACACTGATGATAGATTGAGGCTACAAATTTTAGAGCATGGATGCATGGTCATCCAAGCAAGATGTTATAGGGAAGATAAATATCAAGCACTTGGCATGTAGTTTCTGCAATAAGAGGTCCCATTTGGATGGGAAGTGCAATGATTCCTTGTGATACCAATTCTTGGTCATCATATGCCCTGATGGTGGTACTCTTTGTCTTCTCAATAGTATCTTTTGAATAGCCTAGATGTTTGATCAACTCCAAGGTACAAATGTTCAGACCAACATAGGTCTCCATCTACCAAGACTCTTTTAACCTTGTTTTTATGAATGAAAACCTCAAGGTGTAAAGCAAGGTTATGAGATGGTTGTGACGGTAGGTATTTCTTAGAGAAGGTAAGAAGATGATTGGTGATATTCCCTACCATAGCTTGAAACTGATCAGTATCAATATCCTCAGGGACAAATGACTTAGACAAGGCTTTCTCCAATATTTCCCTATGTGTGGGGGATAACCTTAAAAGTTCTAAGATGGATATTTATGTGGGGGTCTGCTTAAGTTGATCTAGAATATTGTACTTGATAGTATTAGATGTGGGAAAAGTAGGTTGTGTCCTAGATTAAGATGGGACTCCTTGAATGGTTATTTTTCCACATCGTGTGGTGACTCCACATTTTGTACTAGCTCCTTTGATGATGACAATAGTAATAATGCTATCGTAGGAGGAAACTACATTGGAATAGGTATTTTGTACATTTGTGTAATCCTTAGCCTTTCCATTGTTATTTTCTTTGTTATGATCTGGCATAGGGTTCTTGTATATGTTAAGATCCTAATTCCCAGCTGGTACCTCAACATATATGATATCATTTTTTATGAGATATTGAATGATATTCTTAGGTTTCGTGCAGTTTGTTGTTTTATGTCCTTTGATTTTGTGGAAGTCACAGAGATCACACTCGTTGTACTAGGATGGTCTCTCTTGTGGTTCTTGGTAGTTTTCAAAGTTGGGAAGTGTTATTAGATTTGACTCTACCAACTTCTTCATGATTGTTTTGATAGGTTTCAATAGTTGTGTATACTTGCATTTAGGATAGCTATTCTTGTTAGCAGTTCTCCTTTGTTGCATGTCAGTGTTATTGATGTGAATGTTCTAAGGAGGTGTTGTTTGTTGCATAGTTGGCTGGATGTTAGCAACTTAATTTTTATTAGGCCTAGGAGCACTTAGCATAACCTTAGCATCTACCACAACATCATTTGTTACATTTTTGTTCTTTTCCCAAACACAAGGTTTCTCATTCGAACTAGTTGAAGGACGATTGTCTTTGTAAGCTTGAGTATTTCCTTGTGAGATTAGAGCTCTTTTGATGTTAAGGGCTCTAAGGAAAAGCTTGTCATATGATGATTCCCACTTGTTGTTCATCGGGAAGAGGGCACTTGATTTTACTAGCTCTTTGTTTCCATCATTGCAAGAAGTTGGTGATAGATTCTCCTTTTTTTTCTCTAAGAGTGTATAATTCTTCTAGACTAACATCCATGTCAAGATTGAAGGAGAAGCGATCGATGAATTTATCAGTAATTTCTTGGAAAGTTTTGATTCCAAGAGGTATATGAGAAAACCAATCCATAGTAGGACCTGCTAAGCTTCAAGGGAAGAGGCGCATTAGATAAGAATCATTGTAGGCCACCTCCATGCACATAATGTTAAATTATTTGATATGGTCCACAGGAATTTCTTGGACACAAATTTTGTGTATGGAGCTTCTTTTCCATTCCCATGTGAAGGTCTTGCATTTCTTGTGAGAGCGCTTTAAATTTTGACACTAGATTGTCTTGAGGATTGGGTGGAGGAACATGTGGTGGGATGACAAATGAATTGTATGGGGTGTATGGTGGTGTGAGATTCTGTGAAGGTAATTGGGGTATTGATGTATATGTTCCCAATGCATTTGGATTGACAATGTTCAAGTGAGGATAATAGGAACCTTGTTTCTATTGTTGGGCATATTGTTGAGCTAGTATGGCTTGTTGTTGAGCTTGGTGTTTTTTTTGTGCCACTAAGGCTTGTTGTTGGGCTTGCTATTGTTGGTGTGCTAATAAAGTTGCTTGTTGTACTTGATGTTGTTGTTGTGCTACTTGTTATGCTGCTAAGGCTATTTGTTATTTTTGTTGCTATTGTTGTGCTAAGGTAGCTACTTGTTTTTTTTGTGCTAAGGCTACTTGCTATTGTTGTTGTTACTGTTGTTGTGTTAAGGCTGCTTGTTGTGCTGCTAAGGAAGCTTGTTGTTGTTGTGCTAAGGCTACTTGTTGTGTTGCTAAGGTGGCTTGTTGTTGTTGTTGTTATTGTTGTGCTGCTAGGGCCTATTGATAGACTTGTTGTGTTTGTTGTAAAGTTAAGGCATGCATTTGTAATGTGGGATCAGGCAGTTGTTGAGACATTTGTGGAGGATTATGGATATTTGTATTTTGAGTTGGTAATAGATTGGTGATGAAGTGTTGGGTATTCCCTTGGTTCAACATTCCTTGTAAGATGGTAGAATGAGGTGGAGGAATGTATGTTTGAGATCCTACTTGATTTGGAATAGCAAAGGGGACTGTGGGAAAAGATGAGGATGGTGCCATTAGATTATGTGATCAAAATGACACCCTAGGACCTTAAGTCCATTGGTTGAAAATATTTCCTTGTCCCATGTTTTGAGGATTGCCTTGTGTTAGGGATGTATTAGCTATGTTGATAGGATTTGTTACCAAGGGATTATTTTGAGGTGGATTGATGATGGAAGATGTGGATGTGTTTTTTGAAACCAACGGTGTGGACGAACGCATTGGAGGATTGGGTAAGGATGTCCCTGTTTGCTTTAAGGGTTGATTTTGTGGCATGGTATTGATATGCCCTTGCACACTATTTTGAGATACGGGATCCACACTGCTTTGTGTGATGGTAGGAACACTTGTGGTACTCATGGATGCAAATGAAGAGGGATGCACTCGATATGTTGAAGTCATGGTTGAGTAATGAAGATCAAGAGGTGTGATTATCTATTTAGGATCTTTAGGAACAAGACGAGCATCAAATCTAGGTGTCTAAGTGGTTGTGTTAGATGGAGGATTTGTTTCAAGTGTTCCCACAAGTGTTCTATTTTCAAATGAAAGGGCATGACCAAAGTCTTTAGCAAGGCTTGTTGCAATACTGGGAATGTAGGTATGATTTAGCCCTAATGATGGAGTTGTGAAACCTTGTGTTAAATTCTATGCCACAAATTTTAGGGAGATAGGATCTACATTTTCAAAAGTTTGATGTTCCATAATTTCCTCCCTAGTAATTTCAAAGGGGTTGTTTGTGATATCTTCTATCTCATATGGTATTGATGGTGATGAAGGTTGTTTTGATGGTGTAACTTGACTTCTTGGATCGAATTCTAAAGGATTTGGATCACTTAAGGTGAATGTAACTTTGGTTTTCTCCATGATTCTCTTGTGTTGTGATCTAGTCTTTACCATAAATGTTGTGTCACCTATGGGAGAGTTTTGTTGTGATTTTGATGTTTGAACTCTCTAGTTGACTCAAATCTAGGTAAAAGAGATGCTCTAAGAATTTTGGGAGCAATTATGATAATGGGGGATGAAAAGATGGGTGATATGGAGAGTGATATTTGCACCCATTTTTTGATAACACTTTTGACTTACTCTTGATGTTTTGATGGTAGGATAAAGTATGTTTTTGAACTTGTAAATCTTTAGGGTAGACTTATGACCTTCAAGATGAACTAGTTCAAAGATGGTAACTAACTTAACAAAGTGCACAGAAAAGGATACATTTCACATACAAAGTATCTAAGTTAGAGGTTGGTTTGATTTGATGTTTAAGTCACAAAGTGTTGGTGTACTCAAAATTTTGCAAAGTGGGATGAAGTGAAGGATGAAATTTTATGAAGGGGTGAGTGAGATGTTTAAACCAATGTTGAATTTAAAGCGAGCCTTTGTTTTGACAAGACCAAGGTAGTGAGAATGATGTTAGACCTCTAAAATGTTCAAATCCTAAAGAACCAATGTTGATTTAGATGAGATGATGAATGGGGATGTTTAACCTATTCAGATCCTCCTAGCTTGAGCATAAAAGTTTCTTAACAAGCGGTAACGATTGCGATAGAGTATTGAAGCCCAATTCCTACTAAATTGTGCATTACGATATCTATGTTTGCAATTACCAGATGGATATCTTCCCCTATGGATTTTTATTGTGTGATGAATAATTTAGAGTTCATTATTGTGAAAAAGACTAGGATTTTGACTTGAAAAGAATGAATATAATTTTGGACTATTTCTTGAAGCATGTCTGTAGAAGTTTGCTACCAAATTGTCTCTATTCTTGTGAAATGCTAAGAGATGTTTCTTGAAGGATTTTGGAGTGAGATTCCTAAGTCTAAAATGAGGACCTATAGACCTTACTTTAGGGATCCTAACTTTATGTGAGATCATAAAATAGTTTAAGTTTATGGAAGAAAGGAATATATTTATTGCCAAGCAAGTGGTGGTAATATGGGCCTTCTAGCCTCAATATCATCTTGTTCCTCTTCTTCATCTAAAATGGTTGTTGCATTTCTCCACTGGGTATTTGTCTCTTTTGTTTCAAAAGTGAAGCTTCTAAAATTGCTATTGAGATCGGTTTGTTCTCCATTAATGAGTTCAAAGTTTGGCTGAATTATAACACTTGGAAGATCAAGTTGTTCAACAAGAGCAATTGGTCTCCAAATAGTCATGTGGCGTTCATTTATCAATTTATATTGCTTAATGAGCTTATTTTACCATAATCACTTGTCTAGATTAAGTTTCAAACTAAATGTTTATGTCAAAAACACCATAACTTTCACAATGTACATGTTGTGAGAATCATGAGGTCAAAGCCATAATTTCCTATGCTGTCTTTGGAAAATATGGAGTTTGATATAAGTCAAGATATTTAGAAATCTCTAAGGATAGAATCCTTAGGACAAGCAACAATATCAAGGCTTTTTCAAGAGGTATCCATATTTAGGCCAAAGTGTTTGAAATTTTGAGGAAGATAGTGAATTTTTGTTTTTGCATCATTTTGGAATCAAGCAAAGTATTAAAATGACTCACAACCATTACAACCTTAGGTTTGAAATGCCTATATTTGTTGAGTCTCCACTTAGATTTCTCCAAACGCTAAATAATGCGAACAATTAGAGATTTGGCAACATTGGCTCCTCTCCATGTCACACACTTCTTGGGACCACCAAATCTCAAAATCCTTAAAATCCTGAGATCAAAAGTATTTTTTCTATTTCTACAATTGAATAGTACAAATGTGGGATGACTTTAGAATGACCACTCTTGCACCAACAAATATTAAGGATTTTTGGATTCTAAACAATGGTTCGTAATAAGGGCTTCCAATTTAGGGGGTGCAATGATAAAATCCATCAAGAGGTCTCCCAACCCTTAGAACAAGGGATTTATGCATCATAAAGATACTGGGGGAGAGCTATCATGTACCGCTTCCCATTGATCACAATTTTCATTGCAACCACCCATTTATATCACAGTTTGGAAGAGCTTGGCATTAGCTTGTTATCACTTGGGTCATTCCATCCTTTCAAAATAGGGAAGTAGGCCCTCTAAAGGTAAACAATAGTGAGGAATTACATCTGTAGTTCGATCATCTTTATTTGTATGAACAAAGAGAGAACTAGAATGTGAGACGAGGATTGTCAAGGTGAGTTGATTACACTTGATCCATGATAAATCAAAGCACAATCTATCCACTAAACCTCAATCTACCAAACGAGATCATTCAAAGTTAAAATTTAAACTAAGCATTTATACAAACTAAAAGTTACAAACTATGAAAACAAATAAATTCCTACTCTAACCCATTTGAAACTTATCTTGTTTTAGAATTAACTTGTCATGTTGATGGGGAACAACGACCCTTTCCCAATCCCATTATTAGTGAGTTTGTTTCAATTGATTCTATGGAAGAGAATTGATGAAACCATTATGATAAATAGATGAAAACCTAGTTTATGATAAATTAAACATGATTTTATGCTACAAATGATTGAACTATGACATTGCTAAGCTAATCTAAGCTAATTCTAAGCTAAAAGATGGAAACCCTAATTCATATACAAACTAAAATGGATGCATGGAAGCCATTAATGGATTCTTTAAGATATTATACAACTAAAATAAACTAAAAAAGCTAAAAAGTGAGTAAATTATGAGTGTGGATGTAAGTGAGTTCAACAACATAAGTTTGCAATTAAAAGATGGACCCATTTGTCTCCAAATAGTGCTTTATTTATAGGAGAGCAAATGAGAAATGAAGGGTTGAGATAAAAAATATCAATCAATAGTCAAGGACGTCAACGAATGAGAATGAATGATGGGATTTAATCAAGGGCTAACATTTGATTTAAACAAACACATTTTTGACCTACTCACATAGGTCAGAGATGACTTGTTCAAAAGGTTAAAGGTTAAAGTTTGTATTAGAAGCTAAGTGAAAATATCCTTTTTCAAATGATGGAGGAATAAGAATATTCCTTGGAATATTCATTTGGGTGAGCATAAAAGGCATTTTTCAAATTAAAAGAAATTCTTAATTGTGCAAAAAGGGGATAAGGAATATTCCATGGGAATATTCCCCTTCTTAGAGGAAAAATAGTTTAATTGCTAACTAAACAAGGTTTAATTATGCAATTAGGGGATTAGAAGAATTAAAGTGTTTTTCATTAAATTAAATGATTTAATGAATGGGAGAGGGATAAAAGGATATTTAATTAAATAACTTAGGGTTATTTAATTAAATAAGATGACTTAGGGAATTAAGTTAAATGTTTTGATTTATTTAATTTAATGAGATGAAGTGTTAGTGTGAAGAGGGAATGAATTAACCTGAAATGATGAATTAGGTTAATGGACGAAGATGATGCAATTAATTAAATAGCTAGGCTAATTTGATTAGTTAAGCAAAAAGAGGATGAATTTAAAGAGGAAATGATGTTAATAAACCTATTTTGAGTGTATGTTATCATACGGGACATTTTTCAATGTCTACAATTATAATTGGAAGTAAATGAAACATTCTAATTTCAATACTATATATATATCCACTTATAATGTACTAGTGAAAATATATCTCTATAATAGTAATTACAAATTGATGTAAATAAATATACAATTTACAAATATTAGAGATAATTATGTCTCTTTGAAGGCCTTGACCATGGATACCATCACATAGCATGGACATTATCATGTTGCACTATTGTCTAGTATGAATGTAAAAAAAAAGTTTAGAATATCTTGAAATTGGTGCCTACACACATGGAACAACTATTATGAGATCATTGCATACAAGAAATTTATTAAAATAACAAAAATAAGGGAAATATAATATGAAGCTTAAACTACAATAACTAAATAAAATCATTGAAAGATAACATATTAAACTAGGATTTTTTCTTTCTTCCAACCTAAAGAACCTACACACAAAGAGAGAAGGGAAAAATATTTTGTTGGGTTTTTTAGGGGTTAGTATTAGTCAAACCCTCGTTTTGGTATTTCTACCTCCATGGATAGCCAATATTTTGATAATATTGAAGGAAATAATGAAAGTGATTACTTCAAAGTGAGATGTAATGCCATATATAGAAAAAAATATTAAATGTATTGTGCCAACACTAGATATATCTAAATGCTAGCATAAATAAATTATTTACAATAGGAAGGAGACAATAGAATGGATTTTGATCACCTAAAATTTGTAAAAAATCCCCCAAGAGAGATACAAAATATTTCATAATGTTTCCTTAATACAACCTTGAAAATATAACATGCAATATTCCAGAGAGATTTTTGTTCATTCCAAACTTAGGATCTTCATCAAGAAATTGTAGGGTTCAATGCGAGAGAATGAGCATGAGCATAGGAGAGAAATTCAAACTCCTTTTTTTCTTTTTTCAAAATAGTAAGTAGATTCATTTTTTTTCAATATGATTTTCATGCAGAGGTATTACATCTAGAATATTTGTAGGAAGGTAACACTCAATCATGAATTTTTATGGGACACTAGATCATCACATGGATTTTCATGTATTTCTCCCATCTGGGAAAAATGAACTAAAAAAATAGAATTATTATAATAATTGGCAATAATAGATATTCTAGTTTAAATTCTTTACATTTAAAATATTTTTATATCATGATATAAAAGAGGGGGACATTGTGTAGTGTAAAATTGCAGGGGTATGCAATTTATGATACTACGCCTTTTAAAACATCAATGAAACATAACTTAAAATTGAAATTAAATGATATAATAGTAAACATTAACTAAAATATATAACTTTTCAATTTTATTTATGTGATAAAAATGTAGCCAAATATCAACTTTTCTATTAGAATATTGTTGTGTTTCATGTAACAACTTTGGGAGAATTACTACATTATATCTAAGATAATTCTATGTACTTGAAGGGAACTCAAAAATATAATCTAAAAATACTCTTGCAAAATAAGATCCAAAATTATTAGGTATAGATATTTAGTTTTAGCAAGAGATATGCAAGATGAAATATATGCATCAATTTATCTTATGCAATTAAGGTTGATAACTATATATTGGAAGTCTTGAAAGTAGAAACACCTATCTCTATCCTTAGTAGAAGTAGAGAATATGGTACCTTCAAAAGAAACAAGATAAATTTTGTGGTTTAAAAGAGTTTTTAATGAATTATACAAGAAATAACAACCATCAACACCTTTAATGGTTGATACAAAATTTACCATAAAGATGAAAATAACAATATCTTTAGATTAGGAAGACTTTTAAATTAGATGAACACCACTTTTATAGTGCTTATCCCTAAGATGAATGAGGCCACTTCTATGAGTGACTATAGACCTATCAGTTTGTGTAACACCACATATAAGATATTTTCTAAGATAATGGTGAATAGACTAAATCTAGTTTTGAATAAGATGATTGTTGTTATTCAAAAGGGGTTTGTCTAGGGAAGACAAATTTTGGATGCAGCTATATACTCATGAGGTGTTACATTATATGGACCTTAGAAAAAAACAAGGTGTGGCTTTAAAACTTGATATTTCTAAAGGATATGATCGGGTCTCTTGGAAATCCTTTTTATTGTTCTTGAAAATTTTGGTTTCAAAGGAAAGTTTCTCAACTTAATTAGATATTGTGTCACTACTCCTAAGTACTATGTCTTGGTTAATGGGGTGTTGCAAAGATTCTTCTCTTGTGATCATGGTTTGAGACAAGGAGACCCTTTGTCTCCTTACCTATTTGTTATTGTTGTTGAAGCTTTGGGCCATTTCAGAAGCAACTTGTTAATAAAAAGCTAAAAGGTTTTTGTGCTACTTCATCCCTCCCCTTGTCTCACACCAACAATCTATTGATGACACTATCCTCCTTGGGGAGGCTTCTATCATGGAAGAGAGACAATGGAAATATGTTCTTGATAAATATGCTAGAGTCTCTTGCCAATTTATATTAATTAACAAAAGAGAAAATTTTATTTCTTTAACACTAGCCATACTATAAAAGAGAAAGTAATAAATATTATTGGTTTCCAGGAAGCTGATTTGTCAGATTCCTATCTTGGCTTACCTTTGATTTCAAGAAAACCTTATAGTAATTATTGGAATTATATTGTTGAAAAGATTCAAAAGAAGTTGGCTGGATGGCAAGGTAAGTTGTTAAGTTTTGTTGGGAAAGTTCAACTTCTAAAATCCTCCTTATAGAACATTCTGGTTTACTATCTCTCTCTCTCTTTAACATTCCTACCTTCATTGTTGAGAAAATTGAAATGATACAAAGGAGATTTTTATGGTTGAGTTTGGACAAGAGAAAAATAATGGTGCTTGTTAGATGGGATATTGTCTGCACTCTGAAGAGAGATGGTTTCAGAAAAGAAGAATAAAAGTGGTCAATAAAGCTCTAGGGCTAAAATGGGATGGTTTTTTTCTGGAAGGACAAAAGGACTGGGTACAAATTCTATGGGCCAGGTACTTGGTAAATGAGGATGTTTGTTGCTTCCTGAGGAAAAATGATCTCCCCTATGTGATAGACAGTCATTAGGTCCTATCGCTTTACTTGAAAATGCATCAATAATATTGACTCGGTAGTGTCTGAAGGTTGTATGCAATAGGGGACATCTTGGCTAACTCTCTTAGATTTTATAAATTCTTGAAATAGTTGTAAACAAAAATAATTAAACTAGAAAGTGTAAAGTTGTTTAAGCTAGAAAGCATATAAACTCTAAACTAAAAAGCATATGAACTACCTAAAAGGAATATTTGCAATAAAATATGAAGTTTAAATGAAAACAACTAATCGATTAACAATTGTTAATAGAGAGTAAACTTAACAATCTATAATTGAAAACTAGAGTAGGAGCTCCAAAATTTTAGATAAATAGAACTAAAAGATGACAAACTTAAACTATGACCTATGGGAATAATTGATAGAGCTCGACACATACAAATAACATTCATTCACATTTATCATGTACATAATAAAAGCAACAAAATTGAAAATGAAAATACTTATATATCTATTCTACATGATTCCCTCGAGTGGCCAGCTCTCAAGTGTTTTAATGCTAAACTTAGATCACATTAATTTTTGTATCTACAAAATTAATTCATCCATTACAATTCCATTGCACATAACTAGTAACTCAGAATAAGACTGGTAAATATTATTTTATTCATATTAGAAAAAGTGTAACACAAAGACATAGTTCAAAGCATATTACAAAAGCATAATAGTATTATTGTTTCATTGCTTATGGCGGTTACATATATATACTAAACTGCTAACAAAATCCTATATTTCAAATGGTGGAACATCACCATTGAAAAAGTCTTCTAACAAAATTTTAATTAACCAACTAATTGAGGTCCATAACATAAAACATATTAAAGGATCGCAGAGGAGCCATAAAGTTTATAAATAGAAATAAAATAGAAAGCATTAAAAGACTTGTTCCACTATGCACTCCATAATTTCTGGCACCTAGACTTTCAACACTTGAAGTCAACTTTAAATTCCACTTGACTATGCATAATGACATGTACAATGATTGAAAGTTGTACCATTACATCAGTGTTAGTCAACTAATTTTAGGATATGTGCAGGATCATCATGGAAAAAATAGGCCCTTAAGTGGCAATAAAATTTAGAAAAATCAGAGTTAGGCAACTTGACGTAAAAAATTGAATAAGTTATCTATATTATTTCAAAAATATGTAAGAATAGAATCTGTAACAAATTGAATGTAGTTTCTAAACTACTAGGCTTATTTAAAAAAAAAATCTATTTGGTGAAAATTTGAAATTTCAATGCAGTAGCACTTAAATTTTAGGGAAAAAATAAGAAGTAGGTGTCTGTCTAACCACCCTAACCACAATCAAATGATAATATTTTTTATAAGATTTTAGATATAAGTAGAGGACTCATGTCCCAATGTGATGCATATATTTTTGTAATTTTTTTCCAAGTAAATAATTAATTATGATTTTTTATTACAAATTTAAAAATATAAAAACTCGTATGTCTGACCACCTTAACTTGGTCAAAACTTCATGAAATTCATTTTTTTCTTTTTAATCCTATAATATGCAAAGTATAGAATGTGACGTATGTTTTGGATTAAAAAAATGTGATATCGTTTGAAAGCTATAGATTTTTTCAATCATCCTATTAATTAGGATTTTAGTCGTAATTCAAATAGAAAATGAACAATAATTATTTATTAAATTCAAAGTAAAGCATAATTTATATTGGTGGAAATCTAAAAATCTCCTTTAAAAACCCTTTTTGTTTCATCAATTTTGGGTGAAAAACAAGTTGTCAGCCACATACCCTACACATACCATCATATCGCCACTTTTTGGCCCATCATGAACCTGCATATACCCTTCAATTGATTTAGGAAGTAAATATTATACATCTTTTTACAAAAAGTAAGCAATTATTAATCCTAAAAATAAACAATTGGCAGGGTACATTGGCAGGGTACAAGTGATTGGGAGAGATAAGGAAGGGTATCTGGCTTATTATATTCATGAGGTTATTTATACCTCATCACTCTCCCCCTCCTAGGCTTGAGTAGGTCCTCTTGCTCTCTATTATGTCCTCTGCCTTTCCATTTCCTTGTTCATGTTTAACTCTTCGTATTTGGCACTGAGGTCATATGGATATTTTGCTTCTCTATCCCAATCGTCAGGAATTCTAAGGAAACCCTCGTTGAATTTAACTCTTACTTTCCATCAATTCAAATTCTCAGGGTTCTATTATGTAGTGACATGTACTAGAGGAGGTGGTTGAAGAAGTAATGGAGGTCTATACCTCATTCCTATCCATTAGATTTTAAGCTACTACAATATATCTATCAGTGCCTCAACTCTCTTATAGGACCACTTAATATTTGTAGGTGAAATCAACTCCCTCTTTTTACAGTACAAAGGAAGAGACATTCCATGCTTTTCCTATTAATTTTTGTCCCGGGGCTGTGAAATGCTTAAAACAGATCTGAAGATTATCATTATACCTACTTCTCACAGCTTCAGGATTCCTAATTCTTTGGAATTGAGCTTTAAAAGCAAAGGGTTTTCTATTAGGATACCTCATTTGTAGTCCAATAGTCTTTTCTGCCTACAAATACTATTTAGTTCTTTCCTACCACTGAATTTGATTTTACATGGTGGACATAAATGCTCTCAGCTGAACTTCACCAACAAAGAGATTAACAAAGAAATTAGTATTTCTTCCCAAAAACAAATTGTGAATAAAGAATTCACATAATAAATTATGTTGAGTAGGTGTTGATTCTTTAAATGTCTTTACAAATTCCTTATCATCGAGATCATATGGAAGATTGCAGGAAATTCTCAATAATTTCCACCTTAATAATTGCTCATTCAAAAACATATAATACAATTTGGATGGTCTCCTATAGGATAATAATGATTCCCCAATTTGGCATGCATCTATCTTAGTCTGATAAAGTCTATCATATGATTATTTTAACAAAACCATTTCCTTTTTCAGTCTAACATTCTCTATCCCTGCCTATCTTAGAAAATAACACCTTTCCATCCATGTAACCAACAATGGAGGTATATGAACCTAAAACCACTTCATTTTGGTTGGTTCAATCTGTATTTCTTTTGACTCCATTGTTGTTTTAACATTAATTTTTTGCAAATCTTGCTCCAACTCAACAATTTTACTCAAAGATTAATTAAGCTCAAATTTTTTTGTTCTTCCTACTCTTTAACAAAAACTATAAGTGATTGCATTAAATTATTAGTCAAACTTTTAATTTGTTTGTTTTTCTCAAAAAAATTTGTCACATACTTTTTACCTTCTTCACTCCATTGTTGCACTTGAAATTACAATTCTTCAATAATTTTATCTTTTTGTTCTATTTGAATCTTAAAATTTGCAATTTCTTGATCTCTTTTCTTCAAAATGGTAGTGTGTACATCTATTTCTACTTGTTGATTAATTTGTTATTCATTTTTCTGCAACTTACATTTTAACTAACTAATCTCTGCTTTCAACTCTTCTAACTTTGTTTCTTTCTGATCAAAATTTTCAACCTTTGTATTGATAGAAAAAGTAAAACTAGGAATTTCTACATCATTATTAATCATATTCTCTTCATCTTGCACCTCAAATGGACCTTGCTCAGTAACATTAGTAACTAGGGGAGACAATTGTGTTGCAGATTCATCTTCAACATCCAAATGGAATGACACTAGTTAGGCATGCAAGTTCCGAAGCACCGCAACAACTGAGCCAATAAGTTTCGGAGCGTCGGAGCAGGATGCATTAGAATTTGTATTTGATTAATCATAATGTCTTACAAAACAAAACAAAAATTAGCCAAGTCCAAATGATGAAAAATTTAAAAGAAATGCCTCGAATTAATTACAAACTCATACACATGCAATTTTTTTTTGGACTAAGACTATTAATCTAAACATTCCATTGGCTCTTCCATAACAGAGTCAATGCATTGCACTTCTCCTTGCATTTCCACCATCCTTGTAAATTCCTCCCTATTAGCTAGTTTATGGTAGATGCATAATCGATGTTCATTGACTAAAAAATTTCAAGTGTCACCATAAATGGGCTTGAGCTACATTGCTCCATTTGAAAATACCTTAGAAATTTCATATGGACCCATCCAATGAGTCCTAAGTTTCCCCTGATGATCTTTATATCGAGAATTGAATAACATTGCCTAATCCCCATTATGGAACTCTCTTTCCTTTATGTGTTTATCATGCTAGGCCTTTCGTTGATGTTGAACTAGCTCAGTTTCATGGAAAACATATAAATAGAGTTCATCTAACTCACTAAGTTTTAGGGCTCTTTCAACTTGGGCTCATTTGAGTTCTAAGCCTAATTCCATTGTTGTTCGTAGGGTTTGAAGTTCAAATTCAATGGGTAGAAGTGGTTTCTTCCCAAAAACCAACTCATATGGACTAAAACCAGTGGTTGATTTCCAAGTTGTGTTATAAGCCCAAACAACTTCAGGTAGTTTTCTAGCCCAATCTTTTCTCCCTGATGAAATAGTTTTTGTTAGAATCTTTTCAATCTCCCTGTTAGTGACTTCTACTTGACCATTTGCTTGAGGGTGATAGGGTTATGACTTCTTATGGATTACCTCAAAATTATCAGTGAAGGCCAACAAAAATTTAGACATAAACTGGGGTCCTTGATCTATGATAATTGTTCTAAGGGCTCCAAACCTAAGAAAAATCTTGTTATACAGGAAGTCAGCTACTTGTTCTTCCCTAGAGACTCTTAGAGCTTGAACTTCTTCCCACTTGGTCAAATAATCGGTACAGACCAAAATTTACTCCTTTGCTTGTGAAGGGGGGCCTATAGGACTGATAAAAATCCAATCCCCATTTTTCAAATGGTTCAAGGACTACCTAGGGTTGCAGAGGCATTTCATTGGATGCAGTGGGTCTTCCTACTCTTTGGCATTCATCACAATGGCAAACATATTTCTTTACATCTTTATGCATAGAGGGCCAATAATATCTTAAACCAAAAATCTTATGGGACATCCTCTTGGTAGAGTAATGGCCTCCAGAGGGGTCATCATGGCAAGATCTAAGGATGTTATATGTTTCCTTATCCCTAACACATGGTCATAAAACCATATCAAGTTCATATCAAAATTATTCCATTAATCTATTTGAACGGTGTGCTTTCTTGAATGAGGTGTTTCTTTTGTTTTGATGCAAAATATGGTGGCAACTCTGAAGTGGCCAAGTAGTTGGTGATGCCAGCAAATCAAGGGGTCTTAATGGAGATGAAAAACATATTTTCTTCTACAAATTCATCTTGCACAAGAGAACTATCTCCATTATCTTGTTTGATCGGGGATAAGAAATCTACAATTATGTTGAATTTTCCAAGTTTTTCAATAATGGCCACGTTGAACTCTTGTAGAAGCAATAACCACTAATTATACTTCTATTTATTACATGTTTTTTCATTAGGTACTTGATGGTTGAATGGTCTATGAACATAGTCACTTTGTACCCTGTAATGTAATGTTGAAATTTCTTGATTGCATGTACTACAACTAAAAATTCTTTCTCTATGGTGGTGTAATTTCGTTTAGTGGGAGTCAAATTCTTACTGATGAAATAGATAGCATACTTTCCCCCATACTCATCTTCCTAACCTAAAATCACTCCAATAGCATCATCAAAAGCATTTACATAAATATGGAATGGAAAGTTCCAATTAGGTCCATGTAGGACAGGAGTAGAGATGAGTTTCTCCTTAAAGATCTCAAATGATGATTGACACTCTATTGTCTAGGAAAACTTTACACTCTTTTGAAGGAGTGAAAACATAGGGGTTGCAATCTTGCTAAAATTTTCTATGAATCTCTTGTAGTATCCAACATGTCCTAAAAAACCTCTAACATCAGTATAGTTTTTCAGAGTCTCAAGTTGTTATATTACCTCAATTTTCTTGGGATCTACTTTTATCCCTTCAGCTGAAATGTGGTGTCCCAACACTATCCCTTGCTCTACTATTACTAAGCATTTTTCATGACTCAGGGATAGTTGATGGTCTTCACATCACTTCAACAATCTATCCAAATTTTGAAGTCTTTCATCAAAATTTGACCCATTTACAGTGAATTCGTCGATGTAAACTTTCACATAGTCATTTACTAACTCAACAAATATTTCCAAGATAGCGCTCTGAAATGTTGCAGGAGCATTGCATAGCCTGAATGGAAGAACTCAATATGTGAATTTTACCCAAGGGCAAGTAAAAGTTGTCTTGTCTTGGTCTTTTGCTGCTACTTCTATTTGGTTATATCCACTGAATTCATCTAGGAATGAGAAATACTTCCTTCCAGCCAAATTATGAAAGGCTTGGTCTACAAATGGTAGAGGGAAGTAATCTCTATGGGTAGCTTTGTTAAGTTGCCTATAGTCAACACACAATTTCTAGTTTCCATTTTTCTTTGGGACCACAACCAAGGGTGAAACCCATTTGCTACTAGAAATGGGATAAATGAATCCTACTTGCAAGAGTTTCTCAATTTTTATTTTAACAATGTCTTTCAAGGCAATATTGAGCCTTCATTGTGGTTGGCGAACAGGTCTAACATCCTTAGTATAAATGTGATGGGTACAAACACTTGGTTGTATTCCTCTCACTAGTACAAAAATAATAATAAACTACTAAAAATTACTTATAAATGACTACAATTGGTCACAAGACCACTAGTAGTTTATTTCCAGTCATATATAATGCAACCAAATTAATGAATAAACCATTTTTAGTCATTTATTGGTTTTTTTATTGATCGATTTGGTAGTATATTTAGTCATTGATTTAGTCATGCATTGATGTGATCTAGTCACTTATTTAGTCACTTTTTTCCACTGTTACATTTAGTCATTGATTGTTGTAATTTGGTCACTTATTTAGTCATTTTTTATTCACTAATATATTTAACTAGTCACTTATTTATTTGTTGATTTAGTCATTGATTGTTGTAATCTAATCACTTATTTAGTCATTTTTTTATTCACTGATATATTTAGTCATTGATTGTTGTTAACTAGTCACTTATTTAGTCATTTTTATTCATTGTTCACTGATTTCTATCAATTGGTAGTATATTTAGTCAATTTAATTATTAATTGATGTCAATTAGTAGTATAGTTAGTCATTTTATTTGACTAATATTTGAGGATTTAAGCATAAAACACATAAATACACATCAATCATCAATTGCACACAATAAGAAAGCCATTGAGAAGGAAAAACCAGTGAAATTTGTTAATAAAAGAAAGGTGTTTTAATTACAACTTAGAAATATAGTATTAAAATTATTATTTTTAGTCACAAGACTGAAAATCTGAGTTACAATATTGCACAAAAATGATAGCAAGAAAGAAACTTCTCCAAAAAACTTTTACAGTGATGGAAATGCATGCTTGAAGCCCTTTGTGAGAACATGCCCCTTTCATCTCTTAGAACTTCTACAATGATGTGGGAAATATTATTGGAGTAAGCTATAACATGTAGAATCCAAGAAGGAGAGTGTTGATCATGTCCCATATATACCCAACTAGAATATTTCCTCCTTTATATGCAATGTGTCATCTAATGTGAGCAAAAAGGTGCTACCCTTTCCGCCATGAATGAAATTGTGCCTCAATACAATCAACAAAATTACTATTAGTCTCAATTCAGAAAGAATGAAAATGCATTGTATATTGAAATTTTACAAAATTCCAAACACAGTAGAAAGATAAATCAATTAAAAAACTATACCCTTGTCAACAAATGCCTTAAATAGAGTGTTCAACATAGGCCTGAAATATGCATATTGAACCCTTGATTTCAAAACCTTGTTCAAAGTTTAAGAAAGGTGATATGCTAATATTATAAAATGAAGTTGACATTATAGAATAAAGGCTATCAACACTAACTTGACTAGAACAACAATATCAATAGAAATTTCCTAGAAACCAAGCCCAAGAATGTCATCAAACTTAATTAGACAACAAAAATGTCAACCCTAGTTCATGTGTTGTCTAAGACCTGTACCATGGAAGAATCCATTTATACATAAATTCCAAATTAAGTTGATGAGAAAAGATCTTTGATATCCAAATAGGAAGAGTTAACATCCAAAAATTACTAACATGATGTTTCACAACAAGTTTCCCAACTGTGACATCATCTTTGTTGCAAGTATGATTGAGTATGGTGGTGTTGTAATTAATGTTATTGATGTCAACACAGTATAGGTTGTTGCAGAGAAAGGAAACAAGTGATTGTAGGTTGTGCATGTATAGTTGAGATACTATTGAGATGTTGTGAGTACATGGAGCTATCTTTATGGTGTTGTAGGTGTGCTAATATGATGAGTTACCAGGTGCTTTTGAGAAATAGTAAAGATAGAATTGTGTGTGTGTTTAGAATGTGCTCTAGTTTGTGCTCTACATTTCTTCTATGTTGATTCTATGCTTGTGTAGATCTAAAGTGTTGTTTATGGGCATCATTGGGTGATATATCCTAGATTATAACTTCTAGTTTGATGGAGAGTGTTCAAAATTTGTGTTCACTGATGTGTGAACTGATTTGGTAGAGTTGTTTGTTTGTGGAATGGGATAAATATATCCGCTCCCCAGTCCTCCACTAGTTTGTTTCAGGTCTTGTGGATCTATAAGATGGTTTGTAATGGTGTTATCTATGTTTTGAAAGTCATTCATGGTTTGGTGCTCTAAAAGACTAGTTTCAGAGTTATTGTGTGTGTCTGTATAGTCTAGATGGACTGATGGAAAGAGTTTTGTGTATGAAGGTTGTTGCATTTGTTGTGAATGAATCTAAAGGAATTTGAGATGTGTTCTAGTGTATGGTGAAGCATGTTATGTGATCTGCATGCTATCTTGTTGCAAAAATGTGTACTTCAAAGTTCATTTGTGTTTTCATTAGGTTTGGTCAACCTGGTGTCTACACATCATGCAAATGATAAGTATCAATTAAGGAAGTATGTGATTGATCTAAGATGTTGGTTTGTTATGCTCTCATTGTCTTCCACCGCGGGAATGTTGAGTTGCCAACCTAATTTGAATTTTTAATATGAAGTGTATGTAGCTAACCTCGGAGAAAGTTTCTAAAGAAGTGTGAGAAGCAAGAGTGTGAAAAAGTAAATTGAGGCAGCAATACTTTAATGTGTTAGATTCCTAAAAGCAGTGAGCTGATGGTGTTTGCAATCTTTTGATCAAGGCTATGGATGTGTGTATTTTGTTGTGGTGGATTTTATGTTATCTTTTTGTATTTGTAGGTAGTGAGCCTCTTTGTAATCACTTTTGTAATTACTCTATATTTTGAGTTAATCCTCACTGTGGTTTTTCCCTTATTGTTTTTTCCATGTAAATCTAGTGTTTCTTGTGTTGATATTGCTTTTTGTTATTTTCACTTCATGCTCATACTTAATAACAGATTAAAGTGAATGTCGAGTTAATGATTGTTTGAGATTTGTGGATGTGATTGGTGACAACTAATTCACCCCCCTCTCAGTTGTCTTGTTCCTTTCAACAATTAGTATCAAAGCTTTGGTCCTTAAAGAAGAGTTTAACCACTTGAGGTATATTTGATGACACACAAATCATCAATCCCAATGTTTGATGGATCTAACTACAGTGACTGGAAAGTGCAGATGAGAAGTTACTTGATCTCTCTTGGTTACAATACTTGGAAAGTTGTTGAGACAAAATATGTTGCACCAGCAAGTGGTCCTTCTCTTGTAGATGAGATTTCTACCTATGAGGAAAATGAAAAAGCAAGGTATGCAATATATAGTGCTTTATCTAAGACTGAGAGGACAAAATTTATTTCTCTGGGCACTTCTTATGAAGTTTGGAAAAAGTTGGAAGATATCTATGAAGGAAATGATAGAGTCAAATTGTCAAAGAAGTTAACAGCTAAGTGTAGATATGAGAACTTGAAAATAGAAGAAGGTGAAGATATTGTAAGCTATTTTTAGAGGGTTGATATTGCAGTAAATGAAGTTAAAAATCAAGGTGGTACTCTGATAGATGAAGATGTAATGGAGAAGATTTTGATGACCCTATCAGAGAGTTATAGTGGTAAAGTCTCAGCCATTGATGAAGTGTATGATCCTAAGAAGCTCACTAAAGAATAGCTATTTGGCACCTTGACCACATTTGAAATGAAGAAATTTGGAAAAGAAACAACCTTCAAATCCACTAAGACAGAAGATGATCCAGATAGTGAAGATTCAGAGGAGTTGGAAGCATAATTTACAAGGAAATTGAAGAAAGGTATCGTACAAAGGTATGTTACCTTTTAAATGTTTCAGTTGTGGAAATATTGGTCACTATGCTTCAAGATGTCCAAATAGAGCTATAAACAAGAAGAGAAGAGACAATAAAAACAAAAAGGATAAGAAGTTCAAGAGATTGTACTATGTTAGAGAAGATGCTGAAATTTTTCATGATGAATCTAATTTTGAGGGTGATAATGATGAATGCTTGTTTCTAGCCTTAGAGAATAAATCAGTATCTACTAACCATGGAAGATGTGCAAGGGAAAGTGGTCTGGAGAACAAAAAGGATGAGATGGACAGTACTCTGGTTACTACCTTTCATGCTAGACAAGATGAAGACTATTGGGTGATTGACGATGGCTTATCAAATCACATGACCAGAGACAAAAGTAAGTTTACTAAACTTTAAAAGTATGATGGAGGATTAGTCATGTTTGGAGATGATTCTAGTGCAAAGATTGTTGGAAAAGGAAAAATTAGTTTTGATGGAAAACACAATACTAATGATGTATATTATGTTAAGGTTTTAAGGAATAATATTTTGAGTGTTTGAAAAATGTGTAGTAAAGGATTTAAGCTTGTGTTTCAGGATAATACTTTTGAGATCAGAAAAGGGTCCAAAACTATTTTTTTTGTAGGAAGAACATATGGAAACATTTATCAGCGTAAGGGTGTTGATGGTCAATGCCTTGTATCTCAAGTTAATGAAAGTTGGATATGGTACTGAAGGATGGGACATGTAAACTTTGACAATATGATTAGGATTAGTTCAAGAGAAGTTGTTTGGGATCTGCTTAAAATCACAAATCCTACCAATATTGTTTGTATAATTTTTCAATTGGGAAAACAAACAAGATAAAACTTTAAAGGAAAAGAGCAATCAACTACCAGAATGCTGAAATTGATTCATACAAACCTCTGTGGTCTCACAAGAACAAGAAGTCTTAATGGTGATAGGTATTTCATGCTCCTTATTGATAATTTTTCTAGAATGACATGGGTTACTTTTCTTAGGGAGAAAGCTCAAGCTCTGGATAGATTCAAAGTGTCCAAGGCTAGGCTAGAGAATGAAGTGAACCTAAGAATCAAGTGTTTAAGGTCTGGTAGAGGTGGATAATTCAATTCCAATGAGTTTAATACATTTTGTGAAGAGCATGGTATAAAAATACATTTTTCTGCTCCTAGAACTCCTCAACAGAATGGAGTTGTTGAGAGGAAGAATCAAATTGTTCAAGAGGCTGCAAGAACTATGATGAAAGAGGAAAATGTACCTGATGTATACTAGAGAGAAGCAATCCACGCTGTTGTTTATATTCTTAACGGAGTTCAGATTAGAGGTAAAAACACAAAGACCCCTTATGAACTATGGATAGGAATTATTCCTACTGTTAAGTAATTTAAGGTGTTTGGAAGAAAATGTTATATTAAAAGAGATGATGAGAACCTTGAAAAGTTTGATGCTAGATGTGATGAAGGTATTTTCCTTGGATATTCAACTAGTAGCAAAGCTTATAGATGCTTCAACAAAAGATTGAGAAAAATTGTTGAGAGTGCAAATGTAAAAGTTGATGAAGATATGCATAGACCAGTTGAAATAAGTGAAGTTGAACCAAATGAACCTATCTGTAGAAAAGTACAAGAAAATAATAAGGAGGAAGAAGAAAATATTGAAGAAGAAGAAGAAGCTTAGGAACCTTCTCCTGAGACCCAAAAATATGTACAAAAAAATCATCCTGAAGAACAGATAATTGGAGATAAAAGTGAAGGTGTAAAGACAAGAAGCAAAGTGGTGGCAGGTGAGCTAAATCTATGTTTGCTTTCCAAGATAGAACATAAATTAGTGTGTGAAGCATGCAAAGATGAGAATTGGGTTAGAGAAATGAAAGAGGAGTTGCAACAGATAGAGAAGAATAAAAAATGGGAATTGGTTCCTAGACCTGTAAACAAGAACATAATTGGTACAAAGTGGGTGTTCAAAAATAAGTTGAATGAGAATGGTGAAGTTGTAAGAAACAAAGCAAGACTTGTGTGCAAAGGTTATTCACAAGTTGAAGGAATAGACTTTGAGGAGACATTTTCCCTGGTAGCAAGAATGGAAGCTATTTGGATGTTCTTTCCATTCTCTACACACAAAGATTTCAAGGTATATCGGATGGATGTTAAGTCTACATTCTTGAATGGAGAATTGGAAGAAGAGGTGTACATGGGATAACCGGAGGGATTTCAGTTATCAGATAAACCAGACATGGTCTATAAGTTGAAAGAGGCATTACATGGAATTAAAAAGGCTCCCAAAGCATGGTATGCAAGGTTGGACAAATATTTGACACAACAAAGACTCTACAAACTACAATCTCTATTTCAAAGTTGAAGGAAAGAGAATGTTGATAGTAGTTGTGTATGTTGATGATATTATCTTCAGAGGAAATGAGGGTATGTGCAAGAGATTTGCAGAGGAGATGCAAAAAGAGTTTGAAATTTCTATGATTGGTGAGTTGAATTTCTTTCTTTGACTTCAAGTGAATCAAACTAATAAAGGAATATTCATTTCACAATCAAAGTATGTCAAAGAGTTGTTGAATAAGTTTGGAATGAATGACTACAAACTGATCTGTACCCCTATGGTGATTAGATACAAATTGAGTAAAGATGATGAATCTCCTAAAGTTGATCAGAGCATGTATAGATCTATGATTGGTGGAATACTATATCTTACTGTTACTAGACCAGATATCATGCATGCAGTATGTTTGGTTGCCAAATTTCAAGTAGAACCTAAAGAAGCACATGTTATAGTTGTCAAGAGGATATTCAGATATCTAAAAGGTAGTCTAGATTATGGCTTGTGGTATCCTAAGGATACTAATTTCACTTTGAGTGCTTACACCGATGCAGATTGGGCTGGTTGTGTGGATGATTCAAAGAGTACAAGTGGTGGTGAATTCTTTCTTGGAGGAAGATTGGTTTCATAGCTAAGAAAGAAACAAGATTCAGTTTCTTTATCCATTGCAAAAGCTTAGTACATTGCTGTAGTATCTTGCTGCACATAGGTATTATGGATGAAGAAAACATTAAAGGATATAGGAGTGATGTGTGATTAGCATATCCCTATCTTCTGTGATAATACAAGTGCAATAAATATTTCAAAGAATTCGGTAATGCATTCAAGGAAAAATCATATATCTATTAGATATCATTTCTTGAGAGAAAAGGTATTGGAGAATGAAGTCAGGTTGGAATATATGCCTATAAAGGATCAAATTGCAGATATATTTACTAAGGCTCTTTCAAAGGATACTTTTGAGTATCTCTGGGAGAAGTTGGGGGTTACTACCCCTCCTTTGAACTAGATGCACATGGAGGTGCATCAGTCTAATGGATCTACATGTTCTTCATTTGTCTAGACTGATGACTAAGTCTACTCCTCAAGGGGAGTAGGAAGTATCATTGTTGCAGTATGAGATGTGGGTGCATTCCTAAGGGGGAGTTATCAAACTCTTTCTTCTTTTCCATTGATTTCAAAAGGGGAGAGAGATTCATGTGAAAAAGAAGAAGTTGAAAGGAGGAGAGAAAGGGAGAGAATATTAAGAGTGCAAGAATGTTGTATAAGTTGTCTAATCTAGAAAATAAAGGAGAGTGTGTATTGTGTCTTTGGTGGTTTTTAACGTCATGTGTTGCCATCAATGAAAAAGGGGGAGATTGGTATGAGTGAGTATGGTGGTGTTGTCATTAATGTTGTCATTGGTGTCAAAATAATATAGGTTGTTGCAGAGAAAGAAAACAAGTGATTACAGGTTGTGCATGTATAGTTGAGATACTATTGAGATGTTGTAAGTACATGGAGCTATCTTTATAGTGTTGTAGGTGTGCTGATATGATGAGTTACCAAGTGCTTTTGAGAAATAGTGAAGATAGAATTGTGTGTGTGTTTAGAATGTGCTCCGATTTGTACTCCACATTTCTTTTGTGTTGATCTTATGCTTGTGTGGATTTGAAGTGTTGTTTATGGGAATCATTGGGTGATATATCCTAGATTAGAGCTTCTGGTTTGATGGAGAGTGAAAATTGTGTTCACCGGTGTGTGAACTAGTTTGGTAGAGTTGTTTGTCTATGGAGTAGGAGAAATGTATTTGATTCACAATCCTCCACTAGTTTTTTCCAGGTCTTGTGGATCTAGAAGAAGGTTTGTAATGGTGTTATCTATTTTTTGTCAAAGGCGTTCATGGTTTGGTGCTCCAGAAGACTAGTTTTAGAGTTAATGTGTGTGTCTGTGTGGTCTGGATGGAATGATGGAAAGTGTTATGTGTATGAAGGTTGTTGCATTTTTTGCAAATGAATTTGAAGGAATTTGAGATGTGTTCCAGTGTATGGTGAAGTGTGTTATGTGGTCCACATACTATCTTCTTGTTATGGAAATGTGTACTTCAAAGTTCATTTATGTTTTCATTAGGTCTGGCTGACCTGGCATCTACACGTCATGTGAAGGATAAGAATCAATTAAGGAAGTGTGTGATTGATCTAAGATGTTGTTTTGGGTCTTGGTTAAGTGTTGGTTTGGTTTTCTCTCATTCTCTTCCACCACGAGAATCTTGAGTTGCCAACCTAGTTTGAATTTGTAATATGAAGTGTATGTAGCCAAATTTGGAGAAAGTTTATATAGTTGAAGATGGTATAAATACAAGTCGAGATGTTATGGATTGGATGTATCAAGTATGCCACAAGTGTGAGAAGTAAGAGTGTTCAAAAGTGAATTGAGGCAACAATACTTTAACATGTTAGACTCCTAAAAGCAGTGAGTTGATGGTGTCTACAATATTTTGATCAAGGTTGTGGATGTGTGTAATTTGTTGTGGTGGATTTTCTAGTATCTTTTGTATCTGTAGGTAGTGAGCCTCCTTGTTGGATAGTGAGTCCTATCTATAGGAAATGAGCCTTGTATCTTGGGAAATGAGCCCTTTGGCAATGAGCCTCTTTGTAATCAATTTTTCAATTACTCTAGATTGTGAGTTAATCCTCACCATGGTTTTTCCCTTATTGGGTTTTCCACATAAATCTGGTGTTTCTTGTGTTGATATTGCTTTATGTTATTTCCACTTCATGCTCATACTTAATAACAGATTAAAGTGAATGTGGAGTTAATGATTGTTTGAGATTTGTGGATGTGATTGGTGACAACTGATTCACCCCCCCTCTCAGTTGTCTTGCACCTTTCAACAATATTTACTTAAGAAACTAGATATTGATCCACTGCCATATTGAATCTCATAAGATTCTCCTTCACAAACAAAAAATGATATATATTAATTTTTTACCAACTTCCTTAATATCCCCATGTAAGTAGACTAAAGTAAGTGAGGTTGAGGGTTTGAAGTAGAGTACCATCTTCTTGGTATGTGCTTGACTTTGATGACTTGTATCTTGAATGAAAATAGCAAGCTAGCTACACTTTAAAATCATTGTTAATCATTGTTACAAAAATAACCACAAAATCCTCTTTAATTAAAATAATCCTTCTAGATATTTCAGTTAATAAGAGAGCTAATTTCACCATCCAAACATCCATCAATCTATTTAATATATATAATTTCCCAGAATTCAAAATTTGAATGCAATGAAACTAACCATAAATAGCAAAGATTTGACACCAAAATGTAGTACAAAATGAATTGTTTGACATAATTCCTCAAAGATATGTCATGTCATGGAATGAAATGATATGATTGCAGAATGTACACAACATGGATTTTGCAAGGAATCTCTGAAAACCTTTGAATTAATGAAGCACTCTGGAACACTGACATTGTAAGCTTTTCTTATGTTCTAAATGCATGTTGTCATGCATGTTTAGTAGATTATGGATGCACATACTTCACACATTAGTAACCCTTATTGTATTACATATATAGTTGATCATTAGGTGTGCATGGTTTACCATTGTTCCCATGCTGGCTATCTTGAGGACACCCTAAACATTATTACTGAGATGCCAATTAAAAATTTGGTTCCTATGGATCATATATGAATATAGGCTAAGTATTCCAACAACACTGATCTTTTAGTTGGTTCCTAAAAATGTTGCAACTTATGTTCTTCTCTAAAACATTTGTGCAGAAGCAAGCAGGTGTGGTGAGGTTCAAATAGTAAGGAAATTGATGAAAGATAGAGGAATTAAAAAGATACATGCATGTAGTTGGATTGAAGGGCATAAAATGGTACATGCTTTTTTGTGTAGGATACATATCACATCCACAAACATGGGAGATCTATGCAAAATTGGAGAAATTGGCTTGGCAAATGAAGGAAACAAGGTATTTCCATATTCAAGACTTTTACTCAATAATGTGGAATAGAAGAAAAAAAAATAATTTATCTGCCACCATAGTGAAAAGTTATCAATTGCATTTGGTTTGTTAAACATGTCCCCTGGTACAACTATTAGATTTGTTAAGAACCTTCGAGTATGGTTTTATTTTCACACTGCATCTAAATTTATCTCCAAGATTGTTGCAAGAGAAATTGTTTTGAGAGATGTGAACCATTCCCATTATTTTAAACAGGGACAATGTTCTTGTGGAAAATATTGGTGATGCTAAATGAAACAATATGAAAAATAGGCTTACACTATAATAATGTGCACTTCATCAGATATCTGGTAATAACGAAGGGACATCCATCAAAGCATAACAATAGGGATTTTTTTGTCATATGTTGTAGTTACAAGTGCCCTGCTAGACATACATGAAAATGTGGAAGCAATATAAACAAGGAAAGCAAACTATTTCAAAAGAATGCCTCAAAGAAATGTGATATTTCTTTTTATAGTTTAACTGTGATATCTCACTATTTTAACATGATCCTTGCAGTGATGTGGGATGTTACTGCTACACCGCACCATTATTGCTTTGCCCCTTGTGATAATGCAGGATGTTACCGCTACACCACATCATTATTACTTGGACTTCACAACAATGCAGGATGTTACCGTTACACCATAATGCTATTACTTGGCCTTCACGATAATGCAGGATGTTACCACTACACCACACCTCTTCATGGTTCTTGCGGGGATGCAAGAGAAGTATTTGAGTTACCACCATCCCTCACATTTATTGCTCGACCTTCACAGTAATGTGGGATGTTACCGCTACACAACACCATGTCTTCTCAGCTCTTATGGTATGGCGGTATTATGAAATCTGTCACAATAGTCTTATGAAAATTTTCACAACCATCTACTACCTTGACACAACATTCTTATGAAACTTGTCAATATTTATGGGCACCTTTTAAATTACATTCAAATCTACAAGGAAACTATCCTATAGGGATGATTGTCCCAAGAAACATGGAAATGGTTACACCAATAAATAGTTAACTAGAAACCATGAATTTTCAATGCATAATGGAGAATATATATTGAGTTAAGTCATAAGCAAACATCCTTGGAGAATTTTCATCAAAAATATGACAATCTAAGAGTTAGTAGTAGAAAATAATATACCCTCAAGGACCAAATAGTCATAATAGACCTAGTGATAGCTTTTAGAGTCATAAGAATAAATTCATAAGAGAATAGATACAAGAGAATGAAAATACACTAAGATGGAAGGGAAGTTGGTAGAGTTGAAGAATCAAACCTGTAGTGAGAAGGTAGGGAGAACAAAGTAATTTACAGTCAAAAGAATCATGGCAGTTTCTTAGGTGACTATATTTGGGCAAGGAGAGAACTTAGTGACAACATTTCCATCAAAACAATAAGGATACTCAAAACCCTACCAAACCCTAGGGCCTTTTTCATCACCTTGTAGAGATCTCAAACATGCAGGAAAATATTTCACAGAGACTAAAATCATCTCTCTTTTTGATGATCACAAAAAGTAACAAAAAATTAGATTTACAAGTGATGAAAAGAAGTACATGGAAAGTATATTATGCTGATTTTTTTATTTTTTTTTAAATCTTAACCATTAACTATCCAATACAATCTAACAAAATACAAATATACAATGAAATAGTATGATTAATAAAATGATAATTTTAATTTTTATCTTAAGGTATTTTTTTTTTTTGTGCAAGTGAAAAATACTACTCTTAGATTATTCTGAACAAATAACATTTTCATTTACATCATTTTCAAGCAACTATTTTTTAGATTCATCCAACTGTACAAAAATTAAATCAAATCTGCAATGATCTCAAAGATCTGAAGGTTTAAAAATATGATATTTTTAGATCTATTCTTGGGTGTATTCTACAAGCTTCATCATAGAAGGATGGGTCATCACCTCATTTAGACCTGGATGTGGAACTTCCTTTGCTATTTCCATAGAATCCAAAATAGGCCTAACAAATGTTGGAAGAAATAACCTTGTAAACATGCAAAAGAAAAAGCTAAATCAGTAGTAATTTACTAATTTTTATTCAACTTTTTTGTAATAATTTTAAGTACCTGATTCTATTTTACTTTAAAGATTTATAATATGAAGTTTAGCTATTCAAATAGCTTAAATAATTTTAAGTTATAAAACTAATAAATAGGCTTTAGCAATTCAAAAAAAAATCCACTTCTAAGATTTTAATTATCTTTACTGTATCTATTTACCATAGTTAGAGAGTTACAAATTGTGAATTGTCCTCTATCCTATAGGACTGAGAAAGGAAGAACACTATCAAATAGTGATTGAATCATAACAAACAATCCAAAAATAATGAAAGTTGTTGTCAAATGGTAACAAAGATATGTCCTATAAGTCATTTGCACATGGTGATTGAGAACGCAATAAGAAGTAAAAGAGCACTGGATCATTGCACTGCAAAATGGTCTTGAGTTATACAATGAACTTCACTATTTTTTTTATCACAAAACATAGTGGGTAAGAAGTAAAAGAGAATTGGATCATAGCACTGCAAAATGGTGATGAGTTATGCAATGAACTTCACTATTCTTTTGATCACAAAGGAGATCGAGATAATAACTGACATATTGATGTGCACAAAGAATGTTCATGGAGTGCAAACTTCCTTACAAAGCAATTACCACAACAAGGTTTGAAGTGAATTGCACTTGCTATTTTAAGCTGATATGCTTATGTTCTAACTTGTATTGTAGCATAACAAATAGGCAAAATAGTTGTTCATATACCATTGTTTCAAATTCTAAATTGCTATACCTTATTCTAGGAGAAAATCACAGGGGGATTCTATACATAAGACAACATTGTTTCAAATTCAAAGTTGTTGGCTCTTTCACAATTGTTTGCTTCATTTATTTGATCTAAGATAGCCTGTTGTATAGAAGATGCTCTCAAAATCATAGTAAAATCATTTATTCTTGAATGACTATTCAAAATCTTTCCCATCATAACAAGGAACAAAAGCATCAGTCATTAACCTGAACTTTGCAAGAGTTTCATCAAATTCTACTTTTCCACTCTCTTTTCCATTCTAAATTTTATTCCCAAATTCATCCATGAAGAACTTCCTTGGCCTATGATTTATGATTTTATCTTTAGAATAAATGAACTTCCTTTGTCGGATATTCAGAAATTCCTACAGTTAGGTTCTACTTCCAACTGAAAACACCCGAAAGTGTTTCACACCAGCTCAAGGTACTCTCCAACCTGGCTATGACACCGATAGCAATCCAATTTTTCCTGAATCGTCCATACTCAAATATTGCATCACAATCTATTCTTCCTACATATAAAAATGCCACACATTAACCCTTTCTAAATAAAACTTAAAATAATGATAAAACCATAATTAATAAATCATTTCAGCTTCAAAAATAATCTAATGTCATTTACTATCAAAACAAAAGTTGCATAAATCACAAAAAATTCATGAAGTAATCCAACCAAAGAAAAAATAAGCAATGTAAGGATTTGAGCAATATTAGCCCAAAGGGTTATGCTGTAATGGTAATGGAATCACCATAAAAGCACAACCGAGGAAAAAATTCTTGTGATTGTAATTATGTGATCCATAACTCTATTGGTCATGTGGCATAGTTGTGCTATAACAAATATAGGATGCATTCATGTGTGACCCAAGTTTAATGTGGCTATGTTGTGATAGAAATGGAGGCACTCATATGAGCACAGTTCATGTACAAATCACTATCATCACAATTAAGTGTCAATCATCATTGGGTGCATTTAGGTTGACTCAAGTTTAACATGTTACAATGTAATGATAGCATGATCCAAGAGTGATTACCTCTTGCTGCAATAAAGAGACTATAACTCAGGTTGATATGTAGAGTGGTTGTGTTAGATCAATTATGTAGTGCATTCAAGAATAACCCATGTTTAATGGCTATTCTAGAGAGTGATCAATATTTTCTAAACCTTATGAATGTTACTTAAAAGTGTACAACTTAAACTACAAACCGAGTTTGTTACATACTTGAATGCAATCTTGGGTTACCACAAACTATAATAATGTGATCTGCTAATAACCATTATGGAAAGTATTAAAGCAAGACCCATGCTATAGAGGATACATTTCCCTGATCATGTTGATATACCTTAATGATCAAACAAAAACTTCCCATACACTCTAGGATAAAATCCAAGATCATACCACAACCCTGTCAAGATAGCTCATTTTTTGACCCAAGATTTAAGGTTTTTTTTAATACCAACAGAAGCATTGGTAAGAGCATGACTAGGGTACAAACCATAGGCCTCTATAGAAACATAAACAATAACTCTAGCATATTAGTGAGCTTGCAATACTAGAAAGAATAAGACATTGTAGCCAATAACAAAATCTTGCAATCTAAAGATTGTAGCAAATAACAAGCACACTATGTAGCTCAGTGACATTTGTAAATTCAATCTATGGTAAGATGAATGATAGTCACTTGAGGTGTGATATTCAAAAAGAGGTTGAGCAGTGACAAGATAATAAAGCTCAAACCTTGCATAGTAAAGTGGAGATTTTAATAGTGAGTTTCCTTACCTTCTTGCTAACCTTAAGGGTTTTTCAAATGATTTTGGCAATGTTAGACGAGGAAAATGCAATCAGGGAATGACTTTCCAAATGAAGTAATAGTGGTAATCACAGGTTCAATGTTTCTTCTTAGCCATTGTATAATGGAGGTCTTGGATTGCATGTTTGAGCAGTGTTTTGAGACTCATCAAAGATGGGAGAATAGTGAATAATACCTTGTGGATTGTGAAGTAGTGACAATAAAGTTGAAGGATCTTAAGACCCATAATACCATGAAACAATGAGTCCCTTGTAGTAAGTAAGTAGGCAGTCTATAGGGCATAGTTTGATTTTATAGAAGGATGCTCATGAAAGGAATCTTCAAGTGACAGTGAGTGATCTGTTTGAGATTGCAGCCGAGAGTGCAATATCCAGTCTTAAAGGAAGTTAGCAAAATAGAAAATGTGCAATAAAATCAAATCATACACAACAAACAATTTACAATGTTATCTTGCATAATGCCTTGAGTTTGAAGACAAAAATATCATTGTATCTTGATGAAAGTAGCGACCTTAATGGTCAATCACTGGCAATCATTATTTTAAAACATGCTATTGTGCTTATGGAGGCAGCATTTTAAGCAAGGCAGTGAGTGGTGGTTTGGAACAATGGTAGGTATGAAGGACTTTCTTTATATGCATACTATGCAGTCTAGCTAAAGACAACGTTCTTAGAAGAGATTAAAGGTGGATTATGGAACTCAAGGGTTACCATGATAAGGATTAAAGCAAAGACTAAGATCTATTTAAAACCCATGGTCATGAAGATATTAAAGATGTCACATGCAAAACCCTAGCAGCTAGAGTAATGAATACAATGCCAAAGAGGATAGTGTGTTGGGGCAGATTTAGGAGATCTCCACATTATCTAATCACAGGAAAATACATAATTTATTTATTTTTTAAAATTAAAATAAATCATTCTAAACCCTATATAGGATACATTAATACTTCAAAAGCATATGAAGGAATTTGAGATTATGCAAATATATTTCAATTAAATACCTAGATTACAAATAGTGTCACGAACAATGTAGCCCTTGTTGAGCAAAGCAGGAATGAGATAAGCAACAATGAATCCTATGCCTCTTGTCACACACATCTCCTTATTGTTCTTTATCATTCTTTACTGAAACACTTCTCCATTTTAGCAGGCTATGCCTGAAAATAATGTTTTGATGAAGGTTTTAGAGTATGTTTATTAAAATGAAAACTCCATTATGGTGGGCTACGCCTGAAAATAAAATTTGAACAAAATTTTTAGGGTATGTTTATTAAAGTTTTAGAGTATTTTGGCAGGCTATATTCTTGTTTCCTTAAATTATTTATTGAAATAGATTGTGACTAAATAAATGACTAACGATTTAGTCATTTTTATTTGTGTAACTAAATAATTTTTATTCAATGACCAAATTGGTCATTTATTTACTCATTTATAGCTGAGTTGCAAAAAATGAGTAGAATTTAGTCATTTTTAGTTGAACATGTGACTACATTTTTTAGTCACCTAGTCATTTATTTGCAAATTCTACTAGTATCTCATGTCTATATAATCCCAAGCAAAAGCTTTAGACCTATTTACCAAAACATCCAACAATTTGTGCTCTTCTAGCTCTATCAACTAGCTATTGATATTCAAAGTTTTTCTTGGTAATAACATGATGGTTTTGACCCATGGATGGTTGGAGGTGATAGTATAAACTTCTCTAGTCAAAGTGTTGAGAGGATAGCTAGGTGGTATGGTTCTATGAAGTCTGGCAATATCTTCAAAGAAGTGATCTATTTTTGGAATGATATTTTTGAGGGGGAAAGGTAATCCCATGAAGCTGGTGTAATCAAATTTAGTGTGATCAATGTTGATTGGCTGCCCTAGAATCTCTTCTACGTCTACCATTTCCTCATCACTTGAGTCTATGGTAAGATTTTCCATATTGTTTTCCAGTTCATCTTCTAGCTCTTCACCATGTTGTTTGATGACTACCATAGCAAGTGAGGCTAGATTCTCTTGTTCGTTGGGTCCGTCTGGTTCATCAACCCAAACTTGGTTTTGTTCAGCTAGTTTAGTGAGGGGATACAGTAATAAATGTTTACTATTGGGACCATGTGAAATGGTCATTCCTCCCTCCCTGCAATTAACTGTAGTTAGCTGCGATCTTACTAGTATTATCAGATAACTATCCTTTGGTGTGAGAGACTAGATTATTTGGAAGTCTATCAAATATTCCCAACCATCAACCATAACAAGAACATTTTCTATAACACCTTTGGGAATAGCTATGGATTGATTTTCCATCTATAACACTATAGTTGTGGGACATAAATCATCGAGCCCCAACTTTTTTTATAACATTGACCATCATCACATTAATGGACGCGCCCAAGTCCATAAGTGTATTAGGCATTGCTACCTCATTGATTGCCATTGTTATGAGTGGGCTGCCTAGGTCATTATATTTTGGAGTTTCAGTTTCTCCAGCCAAAAAGTCAGCTAGATGCCCATTTATGTGAACAGTATTAATCTGTTTTGGTTTCCTTCCTAGTGTTTTGATGCACAACTATTTAATCAGTTGGTTTAGTTCAAGAATCTCTTTAATTTCTTGTAACAAAGGAACCTCAATTTTAAGTTGTTTAATCTCTTGTATCAACACAGTTTCAGTGGATAAGGACATTTTCATAGGGTTTTTTGAGGTGGTAGATTTAAGACGCTCTGAAAAAGGTGCTTGAGTTTTCTCTTTTAAAGTGGAGTCCTTCTTTAAAGGATTAGTTGGAGGTTGACCACCCTCCTCTTGAGGTAGCTCAGAAGTTCCAAATGAGGATTGTGGAAGGGTCTTGTCTTGATCACTCACTAGGTTTTGCTCTAAAGGTGTGGAAGATGTTTTAGATGTTGTAGTAGATTCTGTAATAATTGGCTCGTCCAGGATATCAACTATAGTAGGTTGTTGGAGTGTTTTTCCTGACCTTAACTATAGGTTTCCATAATGGATAGCATTAAGTCCAGTCACATTTTCCTATTTTGTAGAATACACTGGGGTATTTTGATGATTATTCTTTGGATTAGGGACAAGTTGTGCTAGAAGTTGTGGTTGGTTGACCTGCTCATTTTGTTGATGATTCTAGGGAGCTATTAATTTTTTTTGCTATGGATTAGGCATCCTCCTTGGTCCAGTGTAAAATTGATTTTGAGGTTAATTCCATTGAGGAGCAGGAATTTGAGGATACCATTATTGTTGAGTCTGGTTTGGCCATTGGGGGTTTCCCCCAGACTGATTTTTCCATTCAGGTGGTCCCCAAGGATAAGCTCCCCAGTTAGGTGGTGCTTGAGGCTAAGGTGTCACCCATTGATTATTATTCCAATTTTGGGCCTCAGCAGGTGGGATTTGAGTTCTGGCCGCAAGAGAAATTCCCACTAGGTCTTTGATTCTCAAGATTGATCTCCTCTTCAACCTGAGTTGTCCTCTTGTAAATTTTTATTGAATTTAAGATCTCACATTGATCAATAGCATGACTCTTCTCACAAAATTGGCAAACATCAACTTTATCCAAGGGACATTCTATTAATAGATGTTTGTTTCTACACCTAGGGAAATAGATGGAAAAGGTCTCAGGGTTACGTGTTTTAGCCTATAGTCCATCCAGTGTGGTGTTTATTTGAATGAGAATGCCAGTTTTGAGATTTGTTATCTCCTCATGCAGTTTACCTATTTCTTTGGAACCTCTAAAAAGAGTAGACTTACAAATACCTCCTCGAGTATGGGAGAAATTTTGACATAACTTAGTGATATCATCGAGTCCAAGTTGGGACACATCTTGTTTCCCATTAAATCTAGGCTTCTTCTAGTGTCTTCATTGAGTCCCTTGAGAAATATGGTCTTCAAAATTTCCAGACTTATGGCTTCTCCACCACATCATCTAGATAAGAAGATAAACCTATCCAAGTAATCTTTTAGGCTTTCATCTTCGTTCTGCCTTAATTTGAACAACTCCTTCCTATCACTGAATCTATAGTAACTCTATTATTTTTCTAAAAATGCATACTCCATATCATCCCAAGAGGTTATCGATCCTGCAGCTAATCCCATGAGCCAACACATTACAACATCCTTCAAGGTGGAGAGAAAAACTTTGAGTTTTTGGTTATCATTCTTATAGTCATACGTCTGACACAACACTTTGAACTCAAATAGGAACTCATTTGAGTCTTCAGAGGATAAACCTTTGAAGGTTGGCAAGAAGGCTAGTGAAATGTTTCTTATAGGTGTATCATCATCTTGATCAAGAGTAATAGGATAATTAAATGTGTGCCCCCCCTATTGGGTTAGCATCATTTCTATGGTCATCGATGATGTTTAGAAGAGTGTGTTCCTCTTCAAAAGTGTGCTCCAATGGCTATGGTTCTGGGGTACATAGAGGAATACTTTCCTCTACAATGGTTTACTCGAATGGTTGAAGTTTTGGGGTATACTGGGAGGTCTCAGGTTGATCCTGCTCAATCAATTCTTTGATAAGCTCCTCACTTGAGACTTCTTCCTCCCTACTTGTGGTTGGAACATCTTTTTGGGGGGTTTTTGGTATGAATTTTCCATGTGGACCTTATTTCCTGACCATGCAAAAAATAATCCTAGCAACTATTTTTTTTCCTAAAAGAGGTATTCAAGCAATCTCCTATTAACACTAGAAAATGAAGGTTCCCTAGCAATGGTGCCAAAAAGTGATAGAATGTTGTTAGGTCCTATAGCTTTATTTGAAAATACATCAATAATATCAACTAGGTAGTGTTTGAAGGCCGTATGCAATAGGGGACATCTTAGCTAACTCTCTTAGATTTTCTGAATTCTTGAAATAGTTGTAAACAAAAACAATTAATCTAGAAAGTGTAAAGTTGTTTAAGCTATAAAGAATGAAATTGTTAAGCTAGAAATCATATAAACTCTAAACTAAAAAGCATATGAAATACCTAAAAGGAACATTTGCAATAAAATGTGAAGTTTAAATGAAAACAACTAATGAATTTTAACAACTAATTGTTAACAAAGAGTAAAATTAGCAAACGATAACTGACAACCAGAGTGGGAGCTCTAAAATTTTAGATAAATAGAACTAAAAGATGGAAAACATAAACTACAACCTATAGGAATAATTGATAGATCTCAACACATAAAAAATAACATTCATTCATATTTATCATGTACAAAATAAAAGCAACATAATTGAAAATAAAAATACTTATCTATCTATTCTATGTGATTCCCTTAAGTGGCCATCTTTCAAGTCTTTTAATGCTCAACTCATATCACATTAACTTTTGTATCTTCAAAATGAATTCATCCATCACAATTCCATTGCATAGAACTAGTAACTCAGAATAAGACTGACAAAGCTTATTTTATTCATATCAGAAAAAATGTAACACAAGGACATAGTTAAAGCATATTACAATAGCATACTAGTATTATTGTTTCATTGCTTCTGGCGGTTACATATATATACTAAATTGCTAACAAAATCCTAGATTTTAGATGGTGGAAGATCACCATTGAAAAAGTCTTCTAACAAAATTTTAACTAACCAACCGACTGAGGTCCATAACATAAAACATATTAAAGGCTTAGAGAGTAGCCATAAATTTTTTAAACAAAAAGCATTAAAATACTTTTTCCACTATGAACTCTAGAATTTCCAACAGCTAGACTTTTGGTGCTTTATCTTCAATTGGTTGAAGTCCACTTTAAAGTCCACTCAGCTGTGCATAATGACCTATACAATGACTAAAAGGAATACCATTACATCAGCATTAGTCGGCTAATTTCAATTGATTTAGGAAATAAAGATTATACATCTTTTTACAAAAAGTAAGCAATTATTAATCCTAAGAATAAAAAATTGGCAGGGTACAAGTGATTGGGAGAGATAAGGAAGGGTATTTGGCTTATTATATTCATGAGGTTATTTATACCTCATCACTATGGTTTAGATTTTTGGAATAACTTGTTAAATATCATAGGTACTTTAACAAAAGGGGTGAAGTTGAGGCTTGGAAATGGTCACATAACTAACTTCTAGGAGGATGCCTAGAATACATGTGCTCCCTTTTCAGCTAACGAAAACCTCCAGCAAATTAGAATCAAAATGAAAAGAAATGTTGGAAAGAAGGTCTCCAATTATATAAATTGGGAAGGTTTGAGGCCAAAGTGGATAGACTCTAAGAGCTACTTAAATAATGTTGTTCTTAGAGGAGGAAGACAATAGAACTGGGATGGTGCTTTGGATTCCCTCTTGCGACAAATTGGTGTTCCTGATCTATTTTCATTAAATAGGGATGATGAGTGAATCTAGACAAAAAGTTCTAGGATATTTTCTGTTAAATCAGTGTATGAGATTATGGAATCTCAGCTATTCCAAATGGGGGTTTTTAATTGGAAAATGGTGTGGAGCAAGAATTTAATTCCTAAGATAAATTATTTTTGGTGGATTGTGATGCATGGAAAACTACTCACAATAGACAATCTTAAGAAAAGGGGATGGTATCTGGTGAAAAAATGCTACCTGTGTACGTAATGAAGAGGAAAAAATCATTATGCACCTGTTGTTTCAATGTCCTTATGCTCAAGATGTGTGGTCTTTTTCCTAAAGATTTTAATGATTGATTGGGTCTTTCCTTCGTCGGTTAAAATGTTTATTGATTGTTGGAGTACTTTCCCCTACTCACATAATATTATTATTGACCTATAGAGACAAATTCCCCTATTCCTCACCTGGGGATTATGGAAAGAGAGGAACAATAGAGTTTTTAGAGATACAACAAAGAATACTAAAGAGCTATGCATGTCTATCAGGAAATAGATTCAAAAAAATATTGAAAGTTGTAAGTATGTTCCTTCAAAGAAAATTTCATCATACCAAGAGATGTGAATCAAGCAACTATGGGGAATATCTCATGATCTTAACAATGTCAACTAGGTCAAACAACTTATTAGAAAAAGCACTATTTGGATTCCCCTAGGCCCAAGATGGATTAAATGTAACTTTGATGGGTGTTCTAAGGGGAATCCAGGCTTGGCGGGGGTAGGTGAAATTGTAAGAAATCATTAGGGAATTTATATCACTGGATACAACAAAGGCCTAGGTATAACAACCAACAACTTAGCCGAGGCTTATGCGGTGTAGGCCGGAATATGTTATCTAAAAGATAATGGCTACACTAAAGTTATGGTGGAAGGTGATTCCAAGTTAATTATTGACTCTTTTCAAATAATAAAGTTGATGTTCCTTAAGAGTTAAAAGATATCTTGGATGATTGTAAATATATGTTACAATATTTTCAGCATTCTAAGATTAACCATACTTATAGGGAAGGCAACATGGATGTCGATGCTATGGCGAATTTTGGCCTACGACATTTGGTTTTGGAATATTGGGACTTCTTTGAATTATCAAATCAAATTAAGGGAATTATATCTAAGGAAATATTGGTGGGCCAATTAATTCATCATGGATAGAAAGAAATTAATTAAGTTGCGGGGTCAAAAGTGTTGTCCAACTGTCATGTTAATTGTCATCTTTCTTATATGGCAGTTGGGAAAGTTGAAAAGATGGAATTTGATGTACTCTATTTATGGCAGTTATACGTTGAATATCAAAGATTTAAAAAGAGACAAGATGAAAGGATAGGCCCATTTGGAAGCCTCATGTGATAATGAAAAATGAGTGAATATGGCAATGATGCTTATCACCCACATTTCTAAAAATCTTGCAAAGTATTTGAGAAAAGACATTTTAGCATGTGTTATCATAGGTGTTAGGGAGGGTAATCAAAAAAGTGTAATCATGTATTTTAAAGATGGTGGAGTTGTCATTTCCATTGAAGGTAGGTTTCATTGATATGAAGCTAGGCTTTGTAAACAACGAGTGATTATTTTAAAAATATCACTAGAAGGTTCAAGTCATCATCCTTTCAAATGAAAAGCCACCAATTTTCAATCAAAACTTAAAAAAATTGAATTGCTAGTTGCTTTTGTTGTTAATGAGGAATGCTTAAGAGATGAGTATTTACTTCTCTAAAAGGATTATCAAGCCAAAGAAAAAATTATGGGATTCCCTAGAAAGAGGAAGGACTCAAGTAAATATGATTCCCTATAAAAGAATGTGGAATTATGGGGCATTTTTGAATGTGCTCGTTTTACTCTGTACTTTGTGGCCATGGAGGGTTACAGTGAACAACTTAGCTACAAGTTTGTGAATGCCTAGAAAGATGGTGAAGTTAAATTGGGTGGTCTCCGTCAATATGATGTGTCTTTCATATGAAGGAAACAAGATATGCAAGGTAAGCACAGGTAACTATCAAACTTATATTGAAAATATTTTTGAAGCTAAAGAGAAGGCTCAAATATTTCATAATGGTTATTCTAGGGTTTTGCTTCCGCCCCCTTACCATAATGTCTTCTATTTTGTCATAAAATATTTCACATTAGAGGACCCTTCAGTTGATGCATGGTTATCATTTTCCCATCCTCATCCATATCAGGCACCTAGAGAAAATAAACTTACCCTTTTTCGTCCTCTCCCCCCCGAAACAAATCCTTACCAATGGTGCTAACCCTCCTTTACACTAGGGCTTGATTAGAGCCATTTGCAAGTATGTTCTCACCACCACCCTGCAAAGAAACACTTTCCATAACTTGATTGAGAACATGCCACCCCTAAAAGTTCTATGAAAATTGAACTAATTGAAAGTCGACCCCACTCCCCTGTCAAAGATTTTTCCCCTTCCCCTAAAGTAGTGGACCCCTCATGGTCGGTTCTCCTCAAAATAACCCCAGAAAAATGTAGTGTTGCTCCCCTCTCTTTTTTTGCTAATAAGAAGAGAAAATTGTTGGTTCGTGAGTTGGGCACGAACCCTAATGATAATAGCCCTAAATGTGGGTCCACTACTTGGGTGGGTTGTAGGTCTACTCATCTAGCTATGGCTACATCCAAGGGGTCGAATAATAGAAAAATATCAAAAAGTTTAGATGAAAAGAACTTGGAAGAGCCTTTGGAAAATAAGAAAGGGAAGAAGGTTTCCAGGGAGGAAAAGGCTTACTCCTCTGAAGAGTGTGTGCCTAATAGTCTAGGTGAAGCTAGGTCTCTCGAGGAAGAGGAGTCGGGGTCAAGGATGTGGAAGATTCAAGTTAGGAGGAGAACAAAGGATTTAATCAGCAAGAGGATGTGCAGGATGTGGAGGAGGCTATTGGGATGGTTAAGGAAAAAGGAAAGGCTACTATTGACTTAGAGGAAATGGATATTAATGTGGCTACCCCTGGTAATGAAGAATGCTTGAAAGATAAACATACAGACATGGAAATAACAAGAATAGAAAGGATGGAAGAAAGAATGAAGCTTCTTGAGAAAATGATGCAAAAAGAAGACAATGCTAACAGGTTCCAAGTTCTTGAGAAAGTTGTGCTAAACATGTGTAAAGTATTGGATGCTATGATGAAGAGAGTGGTGATGGCTACAATCTCAGGATAGGGTAAAATCAATAAATAGTAGAGGAAAAAAGAGAATAGGGAATATGTTGATTTTTCAGGAAAGATGGAGATCAAAGATAGCCTTGAAGATTCTATGGAGGACCTGTTGAAGGCTTGGAGCCTTATTGAGGATGCTTAATCCTTAGTTCTTTTTTCTTGCTTTATGATGCTTGCTACATTATAAGTTTTTTTTGGCTCTTCTGTTAAATTTTTTTTGGTAAAAGCTCGATATGCTCGTATTGTATAAATTTAAGTTTTATTTTTGTTTTGAACATGGTGAACTTGTTGGGTACTATTTATAGGTTTTGTTTATATAACCTTATTTTGTGGATCAAAGATTATATGGACTAGTTAAATCTGTATTAGATGCTTGATAGGTTAATATCTTTTGATGTAATTGGTATAGGTTGATGTTGGTTTTTGGTTGGTTGGGTGTGGGGAAGTGGTTCTTCTTTAGTTTTGTTTTCTCCTCTGTTATGTTATTTTTTCTGGTTGCTATTTGCTGGACTATTTTATTGCTTCTATAAGGGATAAGAGCCCTTTCCCTGCTTAATCAATCAAAAATAATATATTTCATGACCACACGTCAAATGCATCAACAAAAATATATTTTATTTACATCATTTTTATTAAATATGACAAATTACAACTCAAATATTATCTAATTGCATAACAACTAGTATAGATATTGTGGCCTAGGTTCTTGGATAAGAAAATTTCAATAAGTTTTGAGGAGTATTTTGTGTAACTATATCCCCTTTTGATTAAATGAAATTACCTCACCTAGGTTAGGTTAATCCTATGGTAGTTAGTTGAGTATTTAGGCACATATTTGGCCATGGTAGTTGAAATTAAACTTCACCATGTTCAAATTAATAGAAATAGATCTTAATGTTAACTTTTAGGTGATATTGAAAAATAATCATTTTGAACTAATATAAATATGATGAGAGAAATATTCAAAATTTGGGAGGAATATTTTTTATAATGATATCCATGGTGATTGTCTCAATTGAAAAATTTCAAATTTTGTAAATACATCCTTTTTCATGCTAACAACCTATATTTATTTTGAATCTAGTACATGTATAAGTTCTCAAAATAATATAGTGATTTTAAGTTGAACAATGAATTCAAGAGATATTACTCTAATTATGAAACATAAATTATTATAAAAACATAAATATTATCAAATGTAACATATTTAACAATTAGTAGAATTATTTACCAAAGCGATATACAAAAGGAAAATTTATTTAGGATATTACATAGTTAAGTTTATTAAACTAAAGGGATATAAAAAAAGGAAATTATTTAGGACATATAAATGTATACCTTGAAGCTTACTTGATTTATTTAGTTTCATGACTTTTCTCTTTTTAACATAGAAATTTTTAAAAAATAAATAGCAAAATTACAATTCTTTGTTAAAAAACAAAAAAAAAATACTCATAATGACTCATATCCTTGAAAGTTAAAATTATTAAAATAATGAATATCTATTATTAAATTAAAATAAATTGTTGGAGCTATTTAGTTATGTGCATCCTTGTCAATTTTATAATTCTTGAATCTCAAACTTTAGATATACATGAGAGAAATAGTTTAGATGCCATGATAGGTTGGTAGATCAACATGTTACAAAATATAAACAAGTATCGAGTCCAAATTCCTTCCTAGGACCACCATTTAAAAAAAAAAAATGTATAATAGATGGATTTTCTAGTGGCTAAAAGACATATAAAGAATCTATAATTTCATAAGGCTAGGATACAAAACATTATCACTCATTGTACAACAATAAAGCCTCTAAATAGAATATAATAAACATCATAGGAACCATATTTAGGATGATCTTATAGTTGTCAAACATAAAGTACCATTATGATAGAAACTTGACTCAAACTTGGCTTGGAATCCATAAGATCTACTATAAAATGAAGAATGCTATCTATTAGATCAATAGATCAATTACACTAAGATATTTCAAGATAGTGATTTGAGAATCCATGTGCTTGGGAACAAAATATTTGGGGTTCCTACTGGGTAAGTGAATGGAAGTGGAGAAAAACAATCAAAAGTGATCATTTTTGAAATCAAATACACTTGAACTTGAATACATAATTCAAGACATTTACACAAGTGATGTTTGGAAATATGATTAGAACAAGAATTTAAGTAATTTGAATCTATTTTCTAAAGTACTAAGCCATTTTAAAAATGGTTAAGATTAAGAGAGACAAATAATAAGTATACACAAAAGTATTCAAAATTTTGTTGCTAAAATATAACATAGCATTCAATGTGTTCCCCTTCTTTTTTATTTTATTAAGTATTCTTCAAAATCAATTCATGAAAGTATAGTCAACATCTACTATTACAAGAAATATATTGTTTATTAAAAAAAAATGATTTTTCAAGTGAATACATTTTGAAAGCTACATCATTGAGCATGTGTATCACATAGCTTCCACCCAAATAATAAAAAATATAATTTTTAAAATTTATATAAAATGAAGCATAGAAAATATTTATTTTGACATTTTTTGGTAAATAGATTAAAAAATATTAAAAATTTAATTAGTATGTATTTGATTAACATAAAGACTTCAATAAAAGTAAATAAAAATAAATATATTATTTATTTAGAACACAAAAAGAAATTATATGATTAGAAATTTAGGGAGATCAAAAATTTGGCAATGCTTTTTCCAAATTTTATTGTAGAGTAAGTAGAATTGAGGAGAATGAGGTTCAAAAAGCTACTTAATGTGCAAAACACAATTTTCAAAGACAAAATATAAACCACGCCCTTGAACTTGGATAACCAACCTATTCCAACCCTAATATATGAAAGTGAAAAAATAAAATATAACATGAGTGCATTATAATGTACTCACACTATTTAAATTTAAAAACTATATATATAAAACAAAAACACAACATATTTTTCTATGTACACATAACACATAATGCATGCACATTATAATGTTGTTTGTACTATATTTTTCAAAATACAGACATGTCTTTTCCAATTCACCATTTTTAACCACTTTTTTATCCCCAACTTAATCTAATCACCCTACTACAAACCACATAATTCTTCTCTAAATTTTCCTTTTCTTTATAATTTTGAATAATGACTAAGTCCCATATCAGGGAGAACTAATTGCAAACACAATCTAACAATAATTTTGGGCTGCACAAAAGGTTAAAATTTCTACATGGTCTCCATCTTATAGATCCATGTTGCTTTCTTATTTAGTCCACAACTTAGTGGAAGCTCACCACCCAATTTCTCATTCATGTGGTGCATTTATTTTTCTTGCCTTCCACTCCCTTTGACAAATCTAAGGGAATCAACTATAATGAATAGTATCCCATTATCTTTTATTACATTCATTGAAAATCGAGTTGCCCTATATTCTAGAAAGGATGGTTTACTCATTAAAGAAGATTGCAATGGTGGTTATATAATTAATACTACATCATTTGGGTGGTGGGACCTTTGACACTACCTCATAGTCTTGTTAGTCTTCATGGAAGTTTGTTCAAGGGATTACAAGCACCCTTAAAATGAGACATATTTTAGTGTATTCTCCCTTGGCATTTGATTTGGGGAGACAAAAAGTTTCATCTTTTGCTCCTATTATTACAACCGGTTGCCTAATCATCGAATATCTGTTATTAAAAGTTGACAATAGGTTGATTCCCACGCCAAGCTCATTGCTTATCTAGGAAGAAAGTATTAAGTATTTGAGTACATATCAATAATTGTAAGTGTATTAGAATATTGAAAGATCAAATATTTTCATAATTATTAATTGTAATTTCAAAGTTATTAGCCTTGACTATAAATTAATAATAATTAAATGAAATAAATTATTTAGAATAAATCGTATAAAAAGACAACAAAAAACATGTGATGTTACTTGGATATACTTAAAAAATATCTTATGTATAATTATTGAATTTCATTTTTTCTTTATTATTTTATGACAGATTAACATAAACATATTGATGAGATACCATATATAATGATTTGAACTTGAAACCTTGAATTTAAATAATGAATTTATCAAATAAATTATTATAAAAATTTGACAACTACTAAATACTTCCCCTCAGACCATAAAGAATCCAAAGAGATGAATTATTATTTTTGTGCTTTCAATGATAGAGTCTTTAATGGGTTGATGATGAAGTGTGACAGGCGATGGTTACTGCATTCAGAGAAAGACCGAGTCTACACTTGGATCTAGATACTTCACCGTCAAACCCTTTATCAAGGGACAAGTAAACCATAGCTAAAGGAGATAAAATGATGTCAATTATGATAGACACATTAGAAGATAATGTCAGAAAAAAGATCCAAATCTTAGTGCAGGAGAATGTAGAATGATCAGTGAGAATGATGATGGTGTTCCCAAAACAAATTTTGATCGATATTGAAAGAAGTATAAAGAATTTGTTTAAACTGATTCTTGACTGATATGATTTATTAAAACAGGCGATTAGGTTACAGAAGCCGTTGTTTCAAAAAGGAGTCAAAGGTGATTAAGTGAAAAAAGATTTTATTTTTCTTTTTAGTATAAAAATAATTTGAAAGTGAGCATTTAAATAAGTTATTTGAGAAGGTAAGGCTTCTCAAATATAATTGGTTTCTTGATCAAGATTTATAACAGAAGAACGATATGAAAGGAACTTGAAAATGATAACTGATTTCTTTATCAAGATTCATAATAAAAGAACGATATTAAAGGAACTTGAAAATAAAGGTTGGTTTCTTGATCAAGATTCATAATAGAAGGACGATATGAAAGGAATAATGACTGGCTTCTTGATCAAGATTCATAATAGAAAAAGGAAATGAAAGGAACTTGAAAATAATGACTTTCTTGATCAAGATTCATAATAGAAGAACAATAGAAAAGGAACTTGAAAATAATGACTGATTTCTTAATCAAGATTCATAATAAGAAATCCGATATCGAAAGAAACTTAAAAATACAGACTTTTAATTTCTTAGATTGCTTAATCTCGTGAACATAATTGAAATTCTTTATTTCATTTTAATCTGCCTAACCCTAATAATTCCCAAACAGGAGACTGAATATTGGAAAGGCATCCTATGATACTCTCTGACTGCAGTAAAGTAGTGACACATTGTAATCAATTGTTTACATCGAAACCCACTTCTAAAATAAAGAGACCGCAAGTTATGGTCACTGTTGCAAAGTACGACAGATGTACATTGAACTGTATTGTAATGATTCTCAACTTCCTCAGCAAAAACGCTAAGCAACAATCTACGTTGGCCAAGGATGGAGATAAGCCGTACCATTCTGTGGAGGAATTTGCGGTAATAGTGATGATTTTATGACAAATTTCAAATCACAGGGCCAGGATGTTTAAAGGCAAGGTTATGGACTTTATCATTATGGAAACGACTGGCGTTGAGAAATCTTATTTGTACTGGAGTTTGTGCCGGGGGAGGCCATTCAACCATTCCGACATGAGGTAGAAATAATTAGATTCTTAGTGAACTGTCAGTTGCTTGTTAATGGAATTCAAGTTGATGTCAATTTTGTGCAATTTAAGTTAATGGTCGGCAGAAAGGGGAAAAGTTCATAAGGGCTCACTGTGATTTTGGATTTAAATCGATTTGATTTGGATTTTTCTTTTCTGGGAGTTTAGTGTTAATTCAACGTAGTTGACATCACTATCCAAGAACTGTATATATTTGTATAATTTTGATTCATGTTGTTTGGAAAATTTATATTCTGAAGTTGAGAGTTTGTTGATTTGAATATGGAATTGGGTTGTTTGGAAAACTTACAATCAAATGTTGAAAGGTCTTTTGATTTGAATAAGGAATTCAAATATTTGGAAAATTTATAATCAGAAGTTGAAAGTTCTATTGATTTGAATTGGAATTGGATTGTTTGGAAAATTCACAATCAGATGTTGAAAATTCTGTTTGATTTGAAAATGGAATTGAATTGTTTGGAAAATTTACAATCAGAAGTTGAAAGTTCTGTTGATTTGAATATGAAATTGGATTTTTTGGAAGTTTACAATCAGAAGTTGAAAGTTCTGTTGATTTGAATATGGAATTGGGTTGTTTGAAAAACTTAAATCAGAACTTGAAAATTCTGTTGATTTGAATATGAAATTGGATTGTTTGGAAAATTTACAATCAGAAGTTGAAAGTTCTGTTGATTTGAATATGTAATTGGATTGTTTGGAAAAAAATACAATCAGAGGTTGAAAATTCTGTTGATTTGAATATGGAATTGGATTGTTTAAAAAATTAACAATCAGAAGTTGAAAGTTCTATTGATTTGAATATGGAATTGGATTGTTTTGAAGTTTACAATTGAAAGCTGAAAGTTCTGTTGATTTGAATATGGAACTCGGTTGTTTCAAAAATTTACAATCAGAAGTTGAAAGTTGTGTTGATTTGATTATAGAATTGGGTTGATAGTATTTATGAATAAGACTATATATATATAATGTTTGTTGTGCATATTTACATGAGAAACAATTGGGTGATGTTTTGTGAAATTTTCTATTTAAATTATTAACATTAAATATTTTAACATTTCCTTTTAATATAAGGGTTATATAAGATGAGACATTCAATAATACCTAGTGTTTTAATATAATTATTAGAAGGCAGAAACATTCATTTAAATAGAAATATATATACAATGGTTGGCATTCACAAGAATCTCTCTTGAATGAAAACCATTAAAATCTTATATGACCTCACTTAAATCTAAAAGATCTCTAAGATAAACAAACAAGGCCTCACTTAAGGTCTTGGTGAAGATTTCTACAAGTTGATCTCTATACTACACTTTTCATGTTGAAGCACCTATTGTTGTTGGAACCTAGGAAAATGGGGGAATGATGATGTATTCACACCCACTTTCAAAGATGTTCCACTCAAGGATAACCCTAGAGATCTCAATGCAAAAGAGAAAGAGATCTTGCAATAGGGTTGTCCTAGGTATTGAAAATGATCTAATGAGGGGTTCACCACCAAGTGTAAACTTGGAAAAGATAATAAAATGCAAGGTAAAGTGAAAAACCCTAATTGAGTGCAAACTAACTCTAAATGACTTAGAAAGATGAACAAAATGCAACTAAAAACAATAAAAGAGAAAGTATGCACCTGGGAAACTGAAGAAGGCAAAATAGAGGTCTAGATCACTGAAAAATTTGTTGTCAAGACTAACTGGGACTCATTCGCCAAGCTAGGCGAATTAGTCTAGTTTCTGGGAAAATGTGCAGGAATAGGTTTTTGCCAAAAAGGGTGTCCAAATCTTTAAAAATCTCTGTCAGGCCTATACAATGGGACTCATTCACCACTTGTGGTGAATTAGTCAACTTTTTCTTTTCTAGAAGTTTCAAACCTAATTATATTCCTCTTGTTCTACTCTACTCTTCTTGATTGGTTTCCAGATCCGAAACTGTAAATTGCCACCTGTAGGTCTTCTCCAAGTATTTCCAAGGCTTGATGACAACTTTGACAACTTTGATGACTTGAAAAATTTTCTCCAATCTTTCTCCTTATGAAATATTCAACCTAAACATGCAAATCACATGCAAATGAGAGGGAAAAATGTTTTGGAATTAGTGAATAGGGGTTTTCCTTGGTAAAAACCCTTGTTGGTAATTAAACCTTGAAATGAAAGAAAATGTGAATGGATAATGATGAATGAACAAATAGCAATGTTGCAACTCACCACATCCTAGCAATAAGGTGCTACAATTATGCTTGAAATGGTTGTAATGGATGTGGTTCTTGACTCTTGCTTGAATGGAGTTGATCTTGCTTGAAACACTTTCTTGAATCATAAACCCTACATCACAATTTTTAGCACAATAACAAACATGATGAATGCAATCTTTGACATGATGATTGGAACTTGAATGTTGCTCTAAAATGCTTGATAATATACACTTGAAATACTTTGAATGCTCTTGTGACTGCTCAAATGCTCTTGTGAACTCTCTTGAATGCTAGGTGTTGAATATGAGTGAAAAAACCTTGTATTTATACTTGATTATGCAAGAATTCCAAAAATTACAACACTACAAGCCGACATCAAATCTAAGAGAATAAAATCCTGCCAAAAATTTGAATTAAATTTGCATTTTGGTCACACAAGACTCATTCGCCCAAGGTGGTGAATGAGTCCCATTAGACATAATGTATGGGAACAAAAACCAAAAGTGCTTAGAAATGTGTGAAAACTAGTTCAGGGCCAAAAGATCTAGGTGGGACCCATTCACCCAAGGTGGTGAATGAGTCCTAGATCCCTAAATTTGGGCCACACAAGCTAGAAACACCTAAATTATGATTGGTTACTGATTGGTGTCAGGATTATCCTCGAAAAGATGCAATAAATGAGGCTTGTGGATGCAAAATGGAGCCAATTAAAGCATAAGAAATCCCAATTATTAATGACAAGCCTCGAGGAATGTGAAAGTGTATTACAACACTTTATAACACTCCAAATAAGACTAGATTAATGTTGATTTTGATTAGAAATAGGTTTATTATGCTTAGCCTAGAAAAGTGTGAAAGTGTGTTACAACACTTCACAACACTTTAGCAAGGTGCCATTAAAATCCATTAGTTCACAAGGGCCAAAGAATTAATGTGAATGTGTCATCTACATTGCAACACTAAATCAAGGCAACAATAAGCCAAAATCACAAGGAGGGCTCGAACAATCCAAAAAAAGTAGAAGGGTTACTTTTTCAGTGACTCCATCTAGCCCCCACTTTAGTGAGAGGATGAACTTGCTTCAAACTCACACTAAAGTAGACGATCACACATCAAGAGGGGTTCAAATGCATCAATGCCAAAAGATGAGATAATGATCAAGGGGGGTGATCAAGCCTCCAAGATCAAGATCCCATCGCAAACCAACATGGGCACAAAAGAACAAACATAAGAATGATATAAAGAATAGCAACAAAGCACAAATATGCATTGTCAAAGATGAAAAAGAGAAAAGGTAAAAGATAAAAGAGAATCGAATCAAGCTTCGACAATTTTTCCATCACAATTTGGATCAGATCTAGGTTGTTTGTTAAAAAAAAATGTATACTCACTCTGAGGCAACAAAACTCCTAGTTTTCCACTGGGTGAGAAGTCCTAAAAGGTGAGAAACATACTCTCAGGGCTGGTATGCACTCACAAACACACGCAAGTGGCTATGGGGAAAGTCATGCCTCAGACGTGATTCCTGCTCAAACCATACCAGAGTTATACCCCCTGATAAATTTAATAAGGCACCACGCAAAAACAATTTTTGAGCTTCATGAGGTGAGCAAAACTTTGTATGCTTGGAGCTCATGAACAAATAGGATGGCTCTATAGGCATGCAAGTTGTGTTATGCAAGGTGGTCATATAACGACAAATAAAAAATGCAAAGAATGTTCAAAGGAGTCTTACTTAGTTCATGCGAGGTCTTTAACTTAGGGAACATTATGCCTAATTTCTCCAAGAGAGGACCAATCAAAGAATAGAAAATTCACAACTTAGGGGATGCAATGTGTCACATCAAGCCACTAAGAGGAATGTAATATGCTAAGATAGATCACACTCTTGAAGGAAATCACACCCAATGTCATCCACAAAGTGAAAAACACATCGTATGAAATAAGAACACTACACCAAGAACCATGAAAAGGAAAAATACAAAAGAATAATGCTAATTGGGTCATCCCACAATAGTGGTTTACAATTTTTGCCCAAACTGGACACTGAAATTATGTTTTTAAACTAAATCTTCATATTCGGGCACCTATAGCAGCTAAATCGTGAAGAATTTGAAGATGATGCAAACTAGAGTCTCGTCACATTTTGTCTATAGATTCTAAAAATATTTTTTTCAAAATTTTTGGAATCAGATTGCACTTCTTTTTCCATCCCCCATGAAAACTAGTTTTTTTCAAAAAAAAACATTTTTAAAAAGTGACGCCACCGTATAACGCATAACTTTTTTCCATGAAGGATAAAATTCTAATTCTTCGAATTTAGATTCGTAACTCCAATATCTAGTGCTTCCACTTGGTTAGACAATTTTTTATTGAATTTTTTTCTTTAATCAAGTTTTGAAGTCAAATCAATTACAATTAGACATACCACGACCGTATAAGCGTATAACTTTTTTGTATATATCAAAATTCAATTTATTTTTTGTTGGATCAAGGACTTCAATATCTGGTGTGCACTCATATTTTTCAATTTTTTTTTGATAATCTACTATTTTTCCACATGTGTAGAACAAAGACCTTCATTTTCGATGAAAAACCTATGTTTAATAAAAATAAAAAAATAAATACATAATAAAACCAAAACATATTAAAATTATATTCGTTGGATAGCTCGTTCTAAGGTCTACCTAATTTCAGTTGGGTTTGTGAATATTCCTCCATTTTCATCCTCAACCCGAGCTCTGAAGTGCCAAAATTCAATTTTTTTTTGTGTCTCAGGGGGGGATGAGGAATAAGGGGGGTTTGAACAAACCATAAGGGGTTCATTCGAACCAGGGTTCATTCAAACCCCTCTTTTATAAGGGGTTTTGATGGATTTTTTGTTGGGAAAGTATTAAAAGGGTTTTCCTAAACCTAGGTTCTAGCGAACCCCTAATGGGTTCGATCGAACCTATAGGTTCGTACGAACCCCTAAAATCAAGTTTTTTACCATTCATTCATTTTTTGTGAGTTTTCCTTCCTCACTTCAATTTTAAACCACTATTGTGGCTTCACCCAATTTGTATGCCCCCACTTTAAATAAATTTCTAAACACCCTATTGTGACTTTAAAGTAGCAAATGATAAATGAAAATAAAGAAGACATGAGAGACAACTTGGAAAGATCTATGCCAAGTCATATGTTTTTGAGTAAAGTTGCATCATGTAAGAGAAAAAGAAAGAGAGGTTGCCCCCAGAATGAAAACACCAAACACATAAGGGATCTATGGAATTGGGGTCAGTATGTTCATTACTACAATGTTTTTTATAGAGCTCGGAATTGGCATCATCCCCCAAATACACATAGAACTATCCAAGAATGACAAAAAGAGAGTGAAAACAAAAAAAACCTTTTGGGTCAACATGGAAGAGACATAAATGTCTTGATGCCTTGCATCATCCCCAAAATAAAAACACAAGAGAAAAGAGAAAAAGAGAAAATGAAAAGACAAAGGAAAAAGAAATCATTTTGGGTCAACATGGAAGAGACATGAATGTCTCGATGCCTTGCGTCATCCCCAAAAGGAAAACACAAGACAAAAGAGAAAAAGAGAAAAAGAAAAGGAAAAGGAAAAGGCAAAAATAAAGTATTTTGGGTCAACATGGAAGAGACATGAATGTCTTGATGCCTTGTGTCATCCCCAAAAGGAAAACACAAGAGAAATGAACAACATATAAAAAGTGTGAAATACGACATAGAGAAGAATAAAGATACAAATAGAGGAATGTCACAAAGAGAGAGATAAAATCAAACAAAACATCACAAGGGATCACATTACACACATGCAATCACACAAAATAAAATGAAAAGGAAATAATGCTAAAGACTAGTAAGGCACATGCAAGTCAACCTATGAGCAAGCTATCCACCTACCAATCATGTTCATTGTATACCGAAGGCGAGAAACTAGGCAAAGGGACAAGAGCAAGTGCCGAACTAGGGGAAGTATTAGGTTTGACACTCTTTTTGGGAGAATTTTTATCTAAGCTCATAGAAGAGGAAAACAATATATTCAATTCATTATGCGCCTCTTTGTCAATTTTAGCAACCTCATCATTGTCATCTAAATTAATCAAAATAGGAGGTCGAAGGATAATGTCCATAGAAGGGTTTAAATCTTGTTGTGGTTGTTGTATTGGATTGTTTTGTTTCAGGGAAGGGGTAGAATCATCATGCATTGCTTGGGTCAAGTTTGGATCTTGATTTTCTTTGTTTAATTCATCATGTAGCCTGTGAGAAAGGGCATGACATCTACACCTATGCTCTCTAGCACCTATGTTTCTTCTAGTTTTGTTTTCAAGTTATGTTTTTGTAGGAGTGGGTTGATCAACCATGGGTTCCTTTTCTTCCCTAAGGGGAGGAACAAAAGGAACCATGGGAGGTTGTTCGACCACTTTCTCTTTGACTTTGTAAACCTATTTTATTCTAGGAGGTGTGATGGGGTTGTTTTCATTATCTCTTGGTTGTTTGTAAGATGTAGGTGAAGGTTCTATCTTAGGTTGGTCTTGGTTGTTTGGGACTTCTTTAGGCTCAAGCATGGTTTTATCAAGGATGGTAGGTTGAGAGGTTGATTGGGACAAGTTTCAGAGAGACAATTCGACTATTTTCTTTGCTTTGAATTTTTGGTTGGATAGGAAAAAGAAGTCTTCTCATGGATTTATAGGCTCCATAGGCTTGGGCCAAAAGGAATCTAAGGAAAAAGTTCCTTTGGATAACAGAGGGTTGAATCCACTATGGTGAACAGTGAATATTTCATTGTCAAAGAGAAACTTTAAACATTTATGTACAACCAAAGGGACAACTTTCATGGAGCAAAGCCAAGGGTGGCCTAACTTCACACAAAATTGGTTCAACTGTGAGATGATGGAGAATGTGACATCTAATTTTTTTGGTCCTATTTGCATGGTAAGGTGATCAATCCAATCATAGGGCAAGCAAAACCATTGTGTGTCTTGATCCATGCTTTCGGTTTATCGTATATATCTTGATAGAGCTCATGTAAGAGTAAAAATTCCTATGTGATCACATTCTCTCCATAGGTGGGATATATTAGTATCCAATTAGTGGGCTTGTCATAGATATTGTTGGTTCCCAAATCAATAGATGCAATGAGTCCTAAAGAGTAGCCACTCTCTCATATTCAGACTCAACGGGTTGATATGACCAATAAACGAGAGAGTGAATAAAATACCCCTTTCTCCCCTGCACTTCAGGCTCTATTAAACCTGGGAGGGTGATCCCAATATTATATTTACAGATACTTGTGTGTTGAAGTACCAAATACAATGTAAACAGATGTTTCTCCTTTAGATGCTTAATAAACACAATACTATAAAGGCTTGGCTGACCTCTATAGTAATGCCTAATTTAAACATGAGAGATGTAACTCATTAAACTCCTCACACAACTGAACTGAGATTGATAGATGATTTAAAAGATGATCAACTATTGTATTAACTAACAAATGTAACATGAATAGCACACTTAGGTCAGTGCCTCATCCTTGGAATGGAGTCAACTCAAACACATACATAATCTGATAACAATTTTCACTTGACAGTAAATGAAGCCCTAAAATGTTGCATTACAACATTTCAGCATTGTGTCTTAACATTTACTTCTTACTAGCATCCTAACACTCAATTCAATACAAACTTATAGCCATATTCAAGCACCTACATTAATTCTCTGAATTAATAAACAAGAATAGAACCACACATCTATCTGAAATTGATAGAAACAAATAAAACAACCTTGATTGTATCATTCATAATCTATAAAACCAGTACATAGGAGAGTAAATAGTCTCAAACTTGAAACATTCAACATTATTTTTCCAGTATTATAATCAAAATTACATAAATATTGATAGACTCAAATCCTAAAACTTAACTCTAAAATGCTTTGTATTCACACTACAGTGTTGTTTGTGTTAAATTACAAAAATAGCATCTGCACAATCAATGGAGTAGGAACAACACTTAAAGAAAAATAAAACTCTAAATGTTCATCTAAAGAAGACACATGGCATGTTTTAATTCGTTGATCTACAACTCCTTTGCTTGCTAAAGACTCTTCATCCTTGCCCCTATATTCTTGCTTCATCATTAACCCGTAACAGAAAAATATTCTTCTCTTGAAAGACAAGTTATTCCACTTTTGTTCACAGCATAAAAGATTTATTTACTAAAGAAAAAAATTCTTCCGTGTTCACTCTTAGGCTGCAAATATTCTCTTCTCTGTAGAAGACTTCTACCTCTGCTCTTTATTTTCCCGTGCACATTATACTGTTCATCTCCAGGCAAATAAAGCACTTAGACTTTATAAAAGGGCTTTTAAAATTATTTTCCATCATACACCCATCTTTTAATATTTTATTTAAAAGTTCCTCAAAACTTTTACCCAGTAGCCTTCAAAATAATTGTCTTTCACATGGAGTAAATAAAATTTATCTAGATAAATTTTACTTGTGCAAATCACTCCTTTTAAAATATTTTCCTTTGAGCAATTTATCGAGCAAAACAAATTTTACCATCAAAGTAGCACCTTATTTTTTAAAACTTCTCTGCCTTCAAAAATTCATCGGGCCCACTTAGAACTTTTCCCTAGCACTAGATTGAATATTGTGAATTCATTGAAAAGAAACAAATATATACTAGCGAGGTGCGAGGGAAAAAATATATCATTGTATATTGTGGATACAGTGTGGAAAATGAGACTCCCATCAATGATGCATTCTGAAACAGAGAACTTCATCATATTGCATATTTCTAATTCGATGAGAAAATAGAGAGCAATTAGCGAAAGGTGATGATGGGCATACAATATCACTCATCACTGATTTCAAATGGGAATTTAGGATCCAATTCATGATGATAAAAATGAAACACCTGCATCATATCTTTACTATATCTTAGGAACTTTGACAGCGCACCGAGTCTGAGAATGGAGATATCTCCGCAGCTGCTCATTGGGCATTGCCAATGAGATAAGGGAAAGTGAAATCATAACAACGATTGGAAATGAGAGAGCATTTCCATCGCTGATCGCCAATGTTAAATGGAAAATACAAAACAAACCAGCAATCCGCGAAGAGTTTTGTGGTGAAGAAACTGTTGTCGTGCTACCTGACTTCGACCAATAGAAAGCAAGAATTAAACTTGCTTTTCCTTTTAAACATTTTAAATTGCATTTATGTTTTCCCTAAATGCATCTTTGCATTTTCCCAATATTTAAAATACTCAAAATATTTTAAATATTATCATTTGAAAACATTAGAGAATAGACAAATTTAATTACGCCTGCAGCCCAAACAGAGAAATTTCACTACGCACAAACGGTGACCCCTGGAGCCAAGATTTTTTGCATATGGAAATAATCAATTATTTAGAGAAAACCCATTTCATCAAATTTTTTCCAGCCATAAAAAATTAGGTACCTCCTTTGTAAACTAACCCCGGGACATGTTTGTCGCACTAGAAGTACATTAAAATAATGTATCAAATAACCTCCGATCTTGATGAAAATGGAGTTGTAGAGGTTTTAGACCAAAAAAAGAAATGGGCTGTCCTTAGATTTTAAAAAATTGAAAATTTTCAGGACACCATTTTTTGCCATGTCGCGATCAAAAAACAATTAAATAACCCATTAGAACTTATCCTGGAGGTGTGAAAATGAACATAAATGTTACCATTTGAACCAAAATTTTAATGCAACAAACGAAATGACAAAATTATTCTTGAGGTGCAAGATATTAAATGCCAAAGTTGCCTTCTCTAAAAATATGGAAATGCTAATTCTGAAACCCTAAAAAAGTTCATTTGGAATGGGTTTTGAAAAAATAGCAAACGAAGAGTTGGGGGGCTACAAACTGGGAAAGTAGTAGATAATTATATATGAAATCATGGGGACCATTCACTTTGAAGTGCAGGTCATTAGGTCACCAAATATAAATTCAAATGTAGGGGCGCTTTTTGAAAATTTACACAATTCAGTTTGCAAATCTGAACAATTTGCAAATAGAATCAAGCTGGGAAACTGGTAAAATGGATTCACAGGGCTATTCCATCTAGCAATGGGCTTCATAAAGATGCAGAGAATCATGGAAAAATATTAGTTGGGCTTAATACTTAGCAGACACAAAGATACATCACAAAGATGGCCTACTCAGAAAGGTGCAACATGTGTAAACAACAAACCAACTTCTGGACCCTGAAACCAAGACTTCAAAAACTCACTAAAACTGATCCAAGGAAGTTGCAAATGGTCACACACCATCTCTGATAGGTGCTCAACATCTCCCCAAAGTGATTTTGCATGATAATCAAGGGATGTCAAATTATAAGCTCCCAAAGTGAGCTACTTAGGCCTATTTTGCAAGGGTACTTTTGAGTGCATTAGGCAAAATTTTACATGGGCCCTCAAAATTTAGCCAAATTTTGGAGGTCCCAATAGATACGACCAGCTATGTAGAGAGGACCATCAGGTGCCTATTTAATTATATCCTTAAAGGAGAAAGCAATGTGAGGAGGATTCTTAATTCGGCCCTTACGAGGGATGGCATCTATCACCCCTACCATTTCATCTATAGGATTCTTATCATGTTGAATAGAGTCATTGTTATCATCATCTATGTCCACATTCATCATATCATTCTTTTTAGTTTTTCTAGCTTTGACAAATGAAATATTATGTTTAGGCATGGGGTTGGTGAAAATTTGCAAGTTTTGGTTGGGAGGGGCAACATACTTGTTTCCTTGATCACTAACACCTCCAATGGATAGATTACCATAATCAATGAGGTGTTGCACAAGATGTTTAAGATTGTTGCAATGTTCCTTGTCATGTCTTTTTTTTCAGGGATAGTGGCAATAAGCATTTGATTTAAAGCTTGGGGGTAAAGGCTTATTAGGGTTGGGTGTTTTGATGGGAGGCAAGGCAATCATTTGTTGTTCTAAAAGTTGAGTCATTGTGTTATGAAGGGTATCAAGCAAGGGAGTAAATTATCTTTTCGGGTCTCCATAGCTAGAGGGTATCGTGGCTTTAACAACAACTACTTGGTTATTGACATTGTGAGTTGTTTGTTAAGGGGGATCAAATTGAAGGAACCCTTTATTCTATTTTCTAAAAGGTTGGGAATTGTTTTGGTTTGTAGGCTCAAATTTCTCAATTTGATCGGTTGGAAGTGGACATTGTATCTCGACTACTAACCAAATTTTGATAATCATAGAGGGTAGTACACAAGTGCATGAAGGATGGGAATTTCATCATGGTTAGCTTGTCTTGAATCTTACTTTGCAAATTTTCTATGAACATCTTTTGTAGGTGAGGGTTGAGGACCCTGACATTGATTTGGGAATAAAGTGATTGATAGCATGAGATAAAATCAATTATCTTTTCTTCTTCTTTTTTCTTGCATCTCATCAAATCAGTCAAGGTAATCTTGGGAGTCATATGCACTTGGAAATGGTTTACAAATGCATCAACAAGTTCATTGAATGAACGAATTGAGTTATTTAGTAAAGAAGAAAACCATTCCAAGGCAGTATCTTTCAATGACCTAAGGAAAAGTTTTGCCAACAGTTTATCATCAAGGACAAAGTCACTACATAAGGCAGTATAATCATTAACATGGTTACAAGGATCTCCCTTCCCTCCATATTTCTCAAATCTAGGCACCTCTACACCTTATGCCATCGGTGTTCGTAATATCTCCAAGGAAAATGTACTGCTTTTGACATAATATGTAGGTGGGCCATTTTGATTTTGGTTTATGGTGGAAATTTGTTTTTGAAGGGATGAAATAGTTTGGAAGAGTTGAGCTATGAGAAGGTCATTGTTTGTGTTATGAGATGGAAGTGAAATTAGGGAGGAAGCATATGTGTTTGTAGGGCAAGTGAATGGAATGATTACAGGTGGTAAAGTGGTAGGAAACATAACATAACATAACATGTGATGCCACATAGGAACTAGGGATGCTAATAGGAATACCCAGGAAGGAATCACATTACTAACTTGTTGTATTGTTGTTGTGACTTGAGGGTTGGTATAGGTAGGTATTGAGGCTATTGTTGTGGAAGGAGGAATTTGAGTTCATCCTTGACTTGTAACATTGCTTGTTTGCAAAGGACAACTAGTGGTTGAGGTGAGATGTTTTCCAAAGATTTGTACTATGTTTTTCACAAGGTCTAGTCCTTCTTCACTTTCAAGCATGTGATGAATGTTATCTATAGTAGGGATGGTAGTAGTTGAAATGTTGTCATTTTGCACTTGATTTTGTAGGTGTTATAGGTCCTCATGAATGTGAATTTGCATCACACTACTTGAAGGCAAGGATTTGTTAAAGGTATTGTCCATATCTAGTGTACTATTGTCAATACCAGGAGTGAAAGAGCTAGACAACCCAAGATCCACAACGATTGAGCTATCATGGGATGACATGAGTCTCGAACTTCATATCATCACCGTATTAGAAATAGGATACCAAATACTCATGCAAAGGCTACTAAATGCAAAGTGAATGCAAATGCAATGTAAGTTAAGAACAATGAAATGCTTATAATTGAAATGCTAGAAATTGAAACTAAAAATCAATAACAGCAAATAGAAACTCAAAAACTTAACTAAAAATTCTAGAAAATGCAGAGGGACCAATTCGCCCAGGGTGGCGAATGAGTCCCAGTAATGATTTTTTTGAAAATTTTCAGAATTTTTGAATTGGATTTTATGCTTTTATGTTTTTTGATCTATGTCTGATATGAAAATGTATAATTTGAATGATTTCCAATGAAATTAAGTGCAAAAATGCAAGCTAAATGAGCTTTCACTAATGCAAGATTTGAAACCCTAGAATGCCAATTAACAAATGCAAAACTTAATGCAATGTCAATTCAAGCTAAATCTAGGATGTAAATTTACTCCAAATCAGAATTATAATGTCCTAAATGTAGGTTCACCAAAATGGAACCTAGGAAAATGGGGGAATGATGATGTATTCACACCCACTTTCAAAGATGTTCCACTCAAGGATAACCATAGAGATCTCAATGCAAAAGAGAGAGATCTTGCAATAGGGTTGTCCTAGGGATTGAAAATGATCTAATGAGGGGTTCACCACCAAGTGTAAACTTGGAAAATATAATGAAATGCAAGGTAAAGTGAAAAACCCTAATTAAATGCAAACTAACTCTAAATTAACTAGAAAGATGAACAAAATGCAATAGAAAACTATAAAATAGAAAGTGTGCACCTGGGAAACTAAACAAGGCATAATGAACGTCTAGATTATTGAAAAATTTGCTATCAAGGCTAACTATGACTCATTCACCAAACTGGGAAAATTAGTCCAATTTCTAGGAATTTGTGCAAGAACAAGTTTCTAGCAAAAAGGGTGTCCATATTTGTAAAAATATCTATCAGGCCTATACAATGGGTACTCATTCACCACTTGTGGTGAACTAGTCGGGTATGTGCAGGATCATCATGGAAAAAATAGACCCTAAAGTGGAAAAAAATTCAAAAAAATTAGAGTTAGGAAACTTGACGTAAAAATTTGAATAATTTATCTATATTATTTCAAAAACATGTAAGAATAGAATCTCTCACAAATTAAATGTAGTTTCTAAACTACTAGGTTTGTTTAAAAAAAATCTATTTGGTGAAAATTTGAAATTTCAATGCAATAGTACTTAAATTTTAGGGAAAAAATAAGTTGTCGTCTAACCACCCTAACCACAATAAAATAATAATATTTTTTATAATATTTTAGATATAAGTAGAGGACTCAAGTCCCAATGTGATGCATATATGTTTTTAATTTTTTTCCAAGTAAATAATTAATTATGAATTTTTTATTACAATTTTAAAAAAATATAAAAACTTGTATGTCTGACCACCTTAACTTGGTTAAAACTTCATGAAATTCATTTTTTCTTTTTTTAATCCTATAGTATGTAAAGCATAGAATGTGATGCATATTTTGGATTCAAAAAATGTGATACCGTTTGAAAGCTATAGATGTTTTTCAATCAGCCTATCAATCGGGACTTTAATCGTAATTCAAATAGAAAATTAATAATAATTACTTATTAAATTCAAAGTAAAGAATAATTTATATTGGTGGAAAGCTGAGAATCTCCTTTAAAAACCCTTTTCATTTCATCAAATTTTTGGGTAAAAAAAAAGTCGTCAGCCACATACCCATCATATCGCCACTTTTTGGCCCATCATGATCCTGCACATACCCAATCCACTTCTGCTTTTCTGGAAGTTCCAAACCTGATTCTATTCCTCTCAGTCTACTCTACTCTTCTTGATTGGTTTCTAGATTTGAAACTATAAATTGCCACCTATAGGTCTTCTCCAAGTCTTTCAAAGGCTTGATGACAACTTTTCTCCAATCTTACTCCTTATGAAATATGCAACCTAAACCTGCAAATCACATGCAAAGGAGAGGGGAAAATGTTGTGAGGCTAGTGAATAGGGGTTTGACTTGGTCAAACTCCTTGTTGGTAATTAAACCTTGAAATGAAAGAAAATGTAAATGGAGGAATGGTGAATGAACAAATCGCAATGTTGCAACTCACTAAAACCTACCAATAAGGTGTTGCAATTATGCTTGAAATGGTTGTAATGGATGTGGTTCTTGACTCTTTCTTGAATGAAGTTGATCTTTCTTGAAACACTTGCTTGAATCATAAACCCTACATCACAATTGTTAGCACAATAACAAACATGATGAATGCAATCTTTGACATGATGATTGACACTTGAATGTTGCTCTAAAATGCTTGATAATCTTCCCTTGAAAGCCTTTGAATGCTCTTGTGAATACTCAAATTCTCTTGTGAACTCTCTTGAATACTAGGAGTTGAATATGAGTGAAATAACCTTATATTTATACTTGATTATACAAGAATTCCTAAAATTATAACACTATGGTACAAGCTGACGTCAGATCTAGGAAAATAAAATCCTGCCAAAAATTTGAATTAAATTTGAATTTTGGTCACACGGGACTCATTCGCCCAAGGTGGAAAATGAGTCCCATCAAACATAATGTATGGGGCCACCGAAAACCAAAAGTGCTTAGAAATGTGTGAAAATCAGTTTAGGGCCAAAAGATCCAGGTGGAACCCATTTTCCCAAGATGGCAAATGAGTCCTAGATCCCTAAATCTGGGCCACACAAGCTAGAAACACTTGAATTATGATTGGTTACTGATTGGTGTTGGGATTATCCTAAAAAAGATACAATAAATGAGGCTTGTGGATGTAAAATGGGGCCAATTAAGGAATAAGAAAGCCCAATTATTAATGAAAAGCCTAGAAGAATGTGAAAGTGTGTTACAACACTTTACAACACTCCAAATAAGGCAAGATTAATGTTGATTTTGATTAGAAATAGGTTTATTATGCTTAATTATTTGATAAAACCCTATAAAAGTGTGGAAGTGTGTTACAACATTTCACAACACTTTAGCAAGGTGCCATTAAAATCCATTAGTTCACAAGGGCCCAAGACTTGGTCAAACCCCTTATTGGTAATTAAACCTTGAAATGAAAGAAAATGTGAATGGAGAATGATGAATGAACAAATAGCAATGTTGCAACTCACCAAACCCTAGCAATAAGGTGTTGCAATTATGTTTGAAATAGTTTTAATGGATATGGTTCTTGACTCTTGATTGAATGGAGTTGATCTTGCTTGAAACACTTGCTTGAATCATAAACCCTACATCACAATTGTTAGCACAATAACAAACATGATGAATGCAATCTTTGACATGATGATTGGCACTTGAATGTTGCTCTAAAATGCTTGATAATCTACCCTTGAAAGCCTTTGAATGCTCTTGTGAATACTAAAATGCTCTTGTGAACTCTCTTGAATTCTAGGTGTTGAATATGAGTGAAAGAACCTTGTATTTATACTTGATTATACAAGAATTCCAAAAATTATAACACTACAAGCCAACGTTAGATCTAGGAAAATAAAATCCTGCCAAAAATTTGAATTAAATTTGAATTTTGGTCACACGGGATTCATTCGCCCAAGGTGGTGAATGAGTCTCATCAAACATAATGTATGGGATCAAAAACCAAAAGTGCTTAGAAATGTGCAAAAACTGGTTCAGGGCCAAAAGATCCAGGTGGGACCCATTCACCAAGATGGCGAATGAGTCCTAGATCCCTAAATATGGGCCACACAAGCTAGAAACACTTGAATTATGATTGGTTACTGATTGGTGTTGGTATTATCCTCGAAAAGATGCAATAAATGAGGCTTGTGGATACAAAATGGGGCCAATTAAAGCATAAGAAAGCCCAATTATTAATGAAAAGCCTAGAAGAATGTGAAAGTGTGTTACAACACTTTACAACACTCCAAATAAGGCAAGAATAATGTTGATTTTGATTAGAAATAGGTTTATTATGCTTAGTTATTTGATAAAACCCTAGAAAAGTGTGGAAGTGTGTTATAACACTTCACAACACTTTAGTAAGGTGCCATTAAAATCCATTAGTTCACAAGGGCCCAAGACTTAATGTGAATGTGCCATCTACCTTGCAATGCTAAATCAAGGCAACATTAAGCCAAAATCACAAGGAGGGCCTGAAGAAGCCAGAAAAAGTTGAAGGGTTAATTTTTTGGTGACTCTAGTTGTATAAGATTTTTGATGTAATGATGATTAAAATTAATATACTTGATCATTATGTAAAACACTAGATTTTTAGTAAGTTTAATAGTACTTTAATTGTCACTTTAGAGTCATGTAGGACATGTATGAGACTACTGCAATTGAGAGATTATATCTCAAGAATTTAATCACTTTGGATCCCACATTAGTAACATTATGTTCTACCCTTTGTTGGACAATGCAATAGTAAGTTTACTCAATATCATTACATATCAAAAAATTGGGCATGGAACGAGAGAGAAAACATACTCTATATTGGATTTTTCATCATATGCACAACTTGTCCAATATACATTAGAATATCTTCTAAGGGACAAATGTCTAAAAGAGAAATATTGAATTCCCATACACCAAGTCCTATAAATATACTTCAAGATCTTCTTTTCATATTTTCAATGTGGAACTATCAAATAAGTCATAAACTTGGAGATAATACCCACCACATAGGAGATATCTAAATTGGTATGAATCAAATATATCAAGCTCCCATGTAATGTCCCCCCTTTTATTTTTATTTTTTATTTTTTATAAATAATAAAATCTAACTCAATTATATTTGCACAATCAATTATTAATAAGAATCCTTGATTTTAATTGGATGATTAAATAATTCTACTAAAATTAAATTGATTAAATTGTTGAGGATGCTCAAAAGTCTACCCAAATTTTAATCAAGTATTACTTTACCTAGTACTATTGATTTCGTTTAGGTTTGCAACAATTGATTATAATGGATGTCTTTGGTAAATGACTTATAATCCACTCAAGTTAAGGTTTTTCATCCATAAACTCGACAAGGAAAATAAAAGGATTTTCATCCTTTATTTTCTAACCTAGATGGGTTTCATCCTTAGGTTGGTTGAATTGTAGTTCTTGTTCCACAAGGAGTAGTAATCAAATATAAAATGAATTCTCCATGATGCCCTCTTCTCCTTAGACTCTCTTAAATAGATTATTCCTTTGAGTCACTAGTACTTTTCAAATGTCTCTTGACTAAAACTTAATTATAATTTCATTTGATGATATTATTTAATGAAAATGGTCGTCTTTAAATTTTTTTCTTCTAGTGACTACCTTTTAATTTTTATGATTCCTTTCCCCATTTGATATCCTTTTATCTTCTTATTCTTAAGTGTGAGACCACAATTCCTTAATCCAAAATTTCACTAATTTTATTTTTATTTTTATTTTTTTAAAGTAAATCTTTTAATGTCTTGCTCAATTAGTTGTATACTCAAGAACTTCTATCCATATGAGATAGGCATCTATCCATCTGTGATAGGCATCTAACCATACAGGTTAGGTTAATGTCCATATGGGACCAAGAATCATCTATCCATCTGGGATAGACATCTAACCATTCGGGTTAGGTTAATGTCCATTCGAGACCAAGATCTATCTATCCAAATAAGGTAGACATCTAACCACATGGGTTAGAAAATGCTCTGGCCAGAGACTTAGACTCATCGGGACCATCCGGGTCCTGAGTCACTCTCTAAAGACTACACTCCCCTACTAGGAGTGCACCAAGGTCGACGTCCTTAGGAGTATGTGAGATAATAATAAAAGCTTGAGTCCCCCCTCAAAATTTGGCCTAAAGCCTCAGGGAATCAAGCGAATCCATCTGGGATTCCTTCTAAGTATAACAAGTAATTTCCAATTTCAATTTTAATATTTATTTATCTTCCTTTAACTCAAGGTATCTTAACAAGACCAATAAGGTAAACACTGTTAACCAATCCTAAATCCCCACCCGAGCGCCTGCGTACTAGGGACAACTCCATCCCTAGACTGCCTACATACACCGTTTCAGCACAGGATCAAGGTGTATAATATGTAGTTCTATTTTCTAATCTATTCTTGGATGTAAAAATTTTTGTGGGTACGCGACCCTTTCTAGGGCCATTTCCCCAAACAATTTCTCTTCGGTTGCTACCCACATAAGGGAGCATATAAAGCATAAAGATTCATGGTGATCTTTTTCTTGTTTCCTAATTCATCTATGTCCTAAATTCCTATAAGTCACATCACCCTTGCCTGTTAAATAACAAATTATCAAAGATAAAAGAATTAAAAATTTAATTCACATGCCTAAACCCTATTGGGGTTTTCTATGATTTTCTCTAGCGGATGTAAGTCCATCATAGTATTATCTTTTTTTAGATTATTGATCCAAGAGGGATTTCCCACCCCTTATATTTTAACTCCAAAAATGTTCCTTATTACTCTCCAACGATTTATAGGGATGATTCCACAGACGTCGTTGTTGCAGCTTTATTAGGCTCTAAGTGTAGTAACTCAAGTGCAACAACATTACCCGTAAACGTGAGTTAGAGGCATCGTTAATACCGAACACTGCTAGTTTTTTTGTTTTTCTCCTCTTATTTAAGTTTTCTATCTAAGAAGGAAATTAAATGCATTATCAACAATAAGAAAAGTATCTTGTGCACATAAATCAAATGGTAATATAAAATCTTTATACCTTCTTGCTAAGGAAGTAAGATTAAATGAACATAAAGAAAAAAACTATTTATTCAAGTACATTTGCTAGCAAGAAGTAATGCATCTTCTTACATCCTATGAAAGTAAAACTTTTTGTAACAATGTATTGAATAGTCAAATCCATTTGTGAAATAAAACATAATGTTAAATTCTTCAAGATGGGTGATCTAATTCAAAGATGGTATGAATCTAATTGTTTTGCAATATTAGTATTTCTTAGAAAAGAAACTTGAATCTATTTGCACAATCTATGTCATAGAGTGAAGTAGTCTTGATTTAAATTGCATAACACTAATATTTTCAAGATAAATATCCATCTAAGAAATCATAAATAATTCCAACTCAAGGAAACTTCATAGCATAATCTATTGTTTCAAGACAAAAAGTTTATTAATTTTGATTGAATTGCATGAATAAATAATCCAACTAAAGAAGACTTGATTTTAATTGCATAAGTTATTTCACTAATGTCTTAGATAGATAAACTAATACAATGTCTTAATCTAATAAGAGCCTTGATTTTAATTGTACAAGTTATACTACTAATGCCTCAAGATTGATGATCTATCTAAATTAGGTTTGCATTAATTTGCATAAGTTTATTCTTTATAATATTCTAATGATTACATAATGATTTATACACTATGCCCTTGTTGTAATTAAATGGATCAACCTTGTTTTAAAAAGAATTGAATCTACTTGCATATTAAGGGAGAAATTTTATTTAAAGAATAACCATGATATTGAAGGATTAAGTTTATTGCAAATTTATTAAATGATAACTGTGATGTTGTGTTATAAACCTTGAATCCCAAGAAAATATTAAATCTATTGCATGGAGAGAAAGTTTACAATAAATCTAAGAGCTAAGTTTGTGGCATAACAAGAAAACAATTTTATTAAAGATATATTATTAATGCCTTAAGTTAGATAGTATTTTGTAAATTTAAGCTTATAATTTAATGTCTAATGGTCATAACTGTTATCATAGAATTGTAATTATTGTCATAAAAATATAGTATTTCCATAAGATATAAATGTTGGCATTCCCCTATTTTAAAATCTTGTATAACTAGGTCCATCCTAGTAGTTTATCATCATTTTATGAAGAAGAGAGATATATTATAAGTTCATTAATTATATTCAACAATAGCTAGTAATCATTTCCATCTTTTATTCAAAGGAAATTAAATACTATCTCATAGAACCATGGTTTGGACCAAATCTTCATCAATCATAGATGTTAGTTAATTTGTCGTCTTACAGTTAAATTAGGGTAACATTATTAAAATTAAGAAGTTCATGGAATTTCTTAATAATATGAATTCATTTAATGAATAAACCCATTCTTTGACTGTTAAATAAACCGAATAATTTATTATTTAATCTATCCAATTGATACCCCTTTTTTGAAAATTCTATCAATTTATTTATTTTCAAAGGACAATATAATTTTAAAATAAAAACAAAACTTATTTCATTTATGACTTAACTAAATTAAAAGAATATTAATTAAATGTTATAAAGAATTTTAATATAAAAACCATATTATAAAACATATGTATTTTAACAATAATAAAATAATAATTCATTTATTTGTAAATTTTATTTTATAAAAATTGGTTTATATTTGTAATGACATTAACAAAATTAAAGGAAAATCATTTCTTTGTAAATAAACATAGATGAGAATAAATATATTGATTTAAAGAAGAAAAAAAATAGAAAAAATAGTTTCATTCTAGATTTAGTTGAAAAAAAACAAAGAATGGTAAGGACAATAATAATAGATTGATTCTAACTCAAAACAAGGATAGGAAAGAGAGTAATATATTGATTCTAACTAATTTGTAGATTTAATTAGTTTTCTAAAAGAAAATTAAAATAACCTGGATGTTGAAGGAGTTGCAACAATCTTCTTCCAAATCTTCTTTTTATGTCTTCTTCAACTTGATTCTCCTTCCTTCAATCCTATTTAAAATCCTTCTTCAAAGTGATAGTATAAATAAAGCATTCATGTGTGTTGATGAGAGAAGAAATGGCCTCAATTTATAGACATAGGGGAAGTAAATGGAGGGACAAGATTGGAGATTGATTCAATGGTTAGGATTGTTTGAGAAGGTGGGGTTTGGATTGATACACTTACTTTGTGACAAGTGTCACAAGAAGAAGGCTTTAAAAATAGGCCCACATGGCATGGGGAGAGGAGCCAAAGGTGTTCACATATGTGTGAGCACACCTTGGAAGAGGTAGATATAACAAGTCTCCACACATTTCCCAAGACCATAAAACTCGTCACTCCTCTTTAAGTGACTTTTTAGGGGTTCATACTTTTCTCAAAATGTCATATTATGTTTTCAATAAGCTTCCACCATATAGGTACTTAGCCCCAGGGTTCATTTTTACCCTAAAGTCAATAAAACAAGTCCAAATAACCCTATGCAAGAGAATTCTAATTTTAAAATACAAATTTTGATTTGTGAGCACACCTTGGGTAGATGAGATGTTGACATGTCTATGACATGTAAGAGAGAGGGTGGCTTGATAATGACATGTAAGGGAGGGGGGTTTGACCATGTGTGCTCACACATGTGTGAGCACACATGGGGAATCCAAATGACTCAAAGAGGAAAGGTCACATGCATGGTGTGAACTCCCACACAAGGGTGAGTGGGAATGAGTTGTAAGGTGATAGTGACTTGTGCATGCAAGTCACATGTGAGGGAGATTAAAATGATTTTTTTTAATTTTGAGAAAATGATAATGAAGATTAATTAATCAATTAATCTAGGATTAATTGATTAATGAATTTTGGAGGATAGTGACATCTCCTGAATCCTGATTAATTAGATTAAATGATGTATTATATTAAATTAATGTGACTTAGGAAAGTGACTAATTTTATTAATGATAGATTGTGCTAATTAATAATGCTTAGGATAGGATGGGGACACTTGTCACGTAATGACTTAATTTTTTATTCACAATTATTTTATTCCTTTTTTTTCTATTTCTCCAATACCATGTGCTGAAATTATTAATGAAACACTTATTTATTAATATTGTTAACTTTTATTTGCTCTTTTTTAGGAGTGTGTATTTAATAATTTTTTTTTTTTATTCTTTATTTAGTCTCTACCTTCTTCACACATAAATTAATTGTATAAAACCACTTACATAATATTACCACACAAAATTATAATGTCTAAAATTTTAACAAAAAGAGGGTCATGACATTAAGATAAAAATTCTCTTATCTTAAATTGTCTTATTTTTTTATTTGGTTTTATCTTATTCAACACCTAAAACAATAGTTTTTTAGAGTGTAATTATTCCTTCTCTTGTAGTGATTTCTCATAGATGTGCCCATTTTCAAATTCCTTTTATCCTTCACACATTGCCTTAAAAAAATATTAATATTTTTAAATATTTTAATCTCAAAATTGAATTCAATGAACCATACGTATAATTCCCAAACAAGAATTATCAAATCAATTTGGAGGTTTTTAGTCTAGGTTTAATTTTGCAGAAAAGACATTATAGTCCATCCTTTCCAATATTTCTTGCCCTCAAGAAATCATAAATTAGGATGCTTCATAGGGTGACCAAGACCCTAAATCAGTCTTAGAAATATAATAAATCTTTATATAATGATGCAAATTGTTTTGTTAATTGCCCATCTTTTACTAAGTCTTGCTTTACAACTTTTTATTTCTCATCTTCAAGTAGTTTTGTTTGATTCTACAAAGCTTGTTGAGTCATACCCAACTTTACAATTTTTTGTCCTTAAAACTTCTTTCTTGGGGGTTATTTTTATGAAGAGCAATTTCACCATTCAACTTATATTTTGCTATGTTAGAGTAATTGGTTTTACTTGATTAATTAAACTATATCTAGTTAATTAATTAAGTTACCTTTTATCTCTTGTTCACTTAAGCTAACTTTAGGTGCATAATAATTAATTATTATGTGCAAGCCTAGGGTTTCCTTTTTTAGTTTTTTTACCTATATAAGGTTGTAATATCTTTCTTTGTAAATTAACTCTTTTTACATTTTGGCAATATTGAGCTCCATGTTTTGAGCATATTTGTTGTGCATCTCCCTTGTAACAGGTGTTTAGCTTTTAGTATTCTTTGTGCTCCTTCATGCTACTCTAATATTATCATAAGTTGTGAGACTTGAACTAAAAAATGTTCCTACCTTTATTTCAAAAAGTGGGTTATCCCAATGGTCAAACCTTTCTACATCCATTTCAAAAAATGGACTATCTACAACCTAGTGGAAATTTGCAAGTTATTCTTATTATCACATTTCAAAAATCAATTTCTTATTTAGACCATTTATATTGACCTAATTCCAAACAATTATCTTTGAATCCTTCATTTTTTATTCCAAGTTAGTGTTAGCATTCCCAAAATACTTATCATTTTTTGTTGATCCAAAAATTCTCGCAAAATCAAAACTAGTGGTTGTAACTACTTAAAAATTTTCAACTTGTGAATTTGATGTGTTTGCTTCCTCATATTCCACTTTCTTATTTTTTGATTCTAGAATAGATTTCCCCAACTCTTTTTTTATGTCACTCTTCTTTCCTCCAACAATTGTGGCTTTGTACCCAAGATTCCTTGCATAAGAAGCAAATATTTTATTTTCTAAGTTTGTTTAGGTTGTCATCAATCTCTCTTACAATAGGATAAATATTCTTTTGTTGATTAGGAGGAGATTCCTTACAATGGAATTGTGTCTAAGGAATTGACTACTCTAACCCTTTTGATAATTTCTTAGGGTTCTAGTTCTAAATATTCTTTTTCTTTTTTATTTACCTTTTCTTTCAAGATCACGTAAAAAAATCGTTCATTAGGTCATTCAACACACCTTTAGAACCAACAAGCTTACCTTCATTGACCTTTATCCTTTTGCAAGTGGTTTCTCCACCACTAAATATTTCTTAACAAAAATTATCTTTTGCTCCTTCATTTCTATATACTCTTCAAAAAAATCATAGGTTTCTTCAAAGATTCTATATGTCTTAGTAGGTTTTCTCTTTATTTTTCAATTTGTATTTCTCTTTAGTCTCATGTTTATGTTTCCTATTTTTTAAATTGAACTTCTTTTTAGTAGCCACATCTAAAGAATTTTTTTTCAGTAGAAATTTCATCATTTGCATGTGCTTGAAAATTTGGTTTATCTTATATCTTCTTTGTACCAACAATATTTGTAGATGCAAAACTCGCTTCACACATCAATATTGGATTCTCCCTAATGTCTTCTCCTTTTTTACATATACCATGACTAACATTTAACATCTGAAACTCTAAAATCTGAGCCTCCTCGATGTCTTGTCTCTCAAATGAACTATTTCAAGTTCAAAATTTTCACACCAAAGTCTAATTTGTTTTGTTGTACACTTCCCATTGTCAAAGATATTGTTACTATCACTCTTATCCATGGTTGCCTTGCTAGGGTTTGAAGTTCTAACTATTGAGACCCCAATATCATTTTTTGTGCTACAAGAACTCTTACCAATGTCTTCTAGAATCTTGTTTTTATTGTTGCCTACTAAATTTCTATCACTCTTCATATTCATAAATTTTGTAAAGTATATTAGCTTTTGGATTTTTGTAAAAATATATGTGTAACTTGCATAATTGGCATTGATATCTTCTTATATTTAATTTTTAAATTCTACCATAAGAACTTCTTATCTATGAATGAAAGTGGGATGTAGAGGTCTATCAACATATACCCAACAATTGTTCTCTTTGTATGATTGTTCTGATTATTTTTGTTGGATCTTGAAATGCTTGGCTCACAATTCTACCTTCTAAGAGCATTCATATTATTCTACATCATATAAAACATTTGAACCATCATACCTATCATTATATCAGTCTCTTTTTCTTTATCAACATCCATCTTTTATTAATAATTCTTAACATTTGAGAATAACCCTTATGATTAGATTTTCTAGCAACTCTTCTCAAACAAATAATAGAAACTCAAGATTTTGAATTTATAATACTTCTTAATGTCAAGCTTCTCTTCCTTTGCTTTCTTCTTCATCTGAATCACTCAATACTTCTTCATGTCTAGCTCCTCTTCTTCGCTTTCTGAATCTTGAGTGGTGAGCTTGTCTCTTAGAAGTTCACCATAAAATTCCTCCTCTTCCTTATCAAAATGCATATGGAAGTGAGAGGCGACGTCTTATTCCAACAAGCTACATTGGCTTATTTAACCTTGTGATATTTTTCCCTTAGTGATAACTAGATTATCTTTGGCACCTAATTCCTTTCAAGGAATTTTAAATTACCATGATCCTTCTTTATTTTATCACCCACGGCTCATTCTTCCTTTATAGCTATGATCGCTTGTTACAATCTACGATGGCTTTGACCTCAGCGATTTACGCTTTTCCTTCTGTGGATTCCTTCGTGGAAAATTATGCAACCCAGTATTTTTCTTCATAAAAGTGTCTCCTCTTCAAACTTATATCGGAGGAAGTGGATTTTCTAAATCTATAACAACTTTTCTCTTCTGTGGTGGTGTTTAATGATACACAATCTCTTTTGAGGTTTGACATTTTTCTTATTTCATTCACAATTCTCTTCTTTCTATGAACTTCTTATACCAACCTGTACTTTTGTTCAAGATGCTCTTTTATCTTCTTTTGTGTATACTTTCTACATGTTTTATGGTGTTAGTAATGTATACTTTCTACAATGTTAGATCTACTAATTTTAAATGTTATAGATGACTCACAAAATTTTTGAAGATTGGTCGATTTTTTTTTGTTTTTACAATTTACAATTAAATTGTTTTTATTTTCTTCTAGCTAAAATTTGACTTTGGAAATGACACACAAGTCTTCACAACTTCTCTTTCACAAACTAGTAAGATCCAACTGCAATTTCATTTGTAATGTCTTTTTTATATTTTTCATTTTTTTCTTTAAATAATAAAATTTAACTCACATTTATATTTCCACTATCAATTATTAATAATAATTTTTTATTTTTAACTAGCTGATAAAATAATTATTGTTAAAATTAAATTTATTAATTGTTGTGGATACTCAAAAGCCTACTTAGATTTATATCAGGTATTACTTTTTCTAGTGCTACCAATTTCTTTTAGGTTTATAGCAGCCGATTATAATGGGTGTCTTTGGTAAATGACTTATAATCTTCTTGAATTAGTGGTTTTCATCCACAAACTCGATGATAAAAATAAAAGGGTTTTTGTCCTTTATTTTCCAACATAGATGTGTTTTGTGCGTAGGTTGGTTGAATTGTAGTTCTTGTGCCACAAGGAGTAGTAATCAAATATGAAATTAGTTATGATGCCCTCTTATCCTTTCTTGGACTATCTTAAATAGAGTATTCCTCAAAGATTCAATACTCTCCAAATGTCTCTTGATTACAAAAATAATTACAATTTCATTTGTAATATTATTTAATGCAAATGATTGTCTTTAAACATTTTTCTTCTGGTGGCTACCTTTTAATTTTTATGTTTCCTTTCCCCCTTGTATATCCTTTTGTATTCTTTTGCTTAGGATAAAAAATCGAGACTCTTGTCTTTTGTCTTATTTACTAATATGGTTGTTCCTTATTAAACACCTAAAATCAACATTTTTTAGAGTGTAATTCTTCCTTGTCTTGGAGTGACTACTCATAGCTACATCCTTTTTAAAAAAATTAATCCTTCACACACTACCTTAATAAAATATTAATATTTTTGAATATTTAATCTCAAAACTAAATTCAATCATGCATACTTGTAATCCCCTAATAGGAATTATAAAATAAATTTGGAGGTTTTTAGTCTACATTTACTTTTGGAGACATGACATTACATCCCATAAAGTCTTTTGTAAAGTATTGGATTAATATCATCACCATCCATGTCTTTTCTCAAATTTTTACTTGTAGATATTACAGTTGCAAAACCTATAGAATCCTCCATCTTCATTTTGATCAACAAATCCTTAGCTTACTTAGTTTGTGAAAGGAATGTGTCATCTTCATTTTACTACACCTTAAAACAAAGAATGTAATAAAAAATCCCTAAATCCCTCATCTTAAACATGACCATTAACCCTAAATTTATGGAAATAATATGTTGTTCATTTCACCAGCTATGATAATGATATCTAGACACCCTGAAATTGACCTCTCATGGAATAATTAATTATATGCCACAACTCAACATTTTCCAATTTATTGTAATTAATTAAATAATTTATTATTTAATTAATTACTTTTTAGCCTCGTAATTAATTAAATTTTTTATTTATTTATTATGTTTCCCTCTTCTTCTAAAGTTTGATCAATTCAATTAACTCAACCTTAGCCCCTACTCATTAATTCTTCTAAACATAATTAATTAATTAATACATCTTAATCATTATTAACATTTTATCCAATAAAAAATTCTTCCAAATCCCCAAACATGTCATCATGTAACAAGTGTCCCTAACCCTTTTCAAACTTCACACATGTGTGAGCATGCACAAGTTACCATCACCCTCCACCTCATCTTTGACCAACTTTCCTATTGGTTTCTCACACATGTGTGAGATCCTCTTCCCCACATGTGTGAGATCCTCTTCCCCATGTGTAACTACCCTACACTTTCCTCTCACATCCACATGTCACTCTCATTGATTTCTACCCTCTTACAATTGTCATTTCTCTTCCACTTTACAATCTAATGCTCTTCGCAATATGTGCTCACAAATGTGTGAGCACACCTAGTCATCTTCCCCATTTGTCACATGTCACTATCCCAAGCCTCCACCTTGTGACACTTGTCACAAGGTTATTTAGCTCTATCTTCTCATGCAATCTTAGCCCTCCATCTCACAATCAATCTCAACCATCCATATTTTCCACCAAAAATCTATAAATTTGAGGCTTGTCAATCAATTTTTAATCAATCAATTTGTGCTAGATTCATGTTGTCTAATTTCCATAAAGATTCATTTTAATACAAAGATTATGTTGAATTTGATATCAATCCACATGCCTTCAAGTTGCTTTACCAAACATTGATTAATAAGGGCACATCAAGTGGAGAAGAGTGCATCCATTTCTAGTCTAATTTGAGGGATGAGAAGGTAAAAGGAAAGGTAATCCATTTATTGCTTTATCTTACTATTTTGTGTCTTTTATAAAATTTTCAATCTTCATTTGCATGCCCAATGGGACCTATGCCCCTAAAAACTAATAGTTGTTTGATTTTTTGTTAAAATAAAATTGTTGTAGGTTTCGAAATAGGGCTTTTGACCTATGTCTTAGTGCTTATGGGTCACAAGCGATAATTTTGTGACTAGTTAGCACCTCCACAACCTAGTTCTTTTAAATTGAAACTTAGTGATTTTGATCTTTAACATTTTTCTTCTATTTTCTATCTTTTGTGGAAAAATTCTAATATATTTTGTGTCTACTATCATCTTTCAAGTATTTTTTAGTCTTTTTTTTATGACATAACTTGCTATTCTACAAATAATTTTACACTTTCTTGCAAGAGAGCTCTATTTAGTGCCTATGGTCTGTGGAATCGTGATTTTTTGGTTAAATGCCTATGCATACATATTAATGCTTTCATTTCCTTGTTACATATTTTTCCATTTCATTTGGTTTCAATCATTCTTTGTTGTTATCAACCTATTTTATTTCATTTATAACTCTCTATATATTTTTTCACTCTTTATTTTTGTAGAAGGCCTCTAATATATTGTATTTGGGCAAGTTAGCACTCCTACCCTATGGATTAGCACCTCTGCCATAGGTATATTTGTTTTTAATTTTTTTTTAATTCAATTAAATGTGTACTTACATTGAACAAGGATTATTTTATTCAACACCTATGCTCTATGTATCCACACCTACGCTATTTAGTGCTTACGTCATGTCAACTAGTGCTTCTACTATTTTTTGTTTAGCTTTTTCTTTTGGTTTTAAGCTAACCTTTCGATCTAGTTTTGAAACTAATCAAGTGGTGTAGCCTATCCTTATTCTATTCAAAGCACATAAATAGAACTACTAACAAATTATTTGCAAGTTCATTAGTCAAATACTTTTTGTTTTCCACTAGACTAGGAACTAAATTAGAGTAGTGGGTTAATGAAGCATTGTTTTCTTTGTGTGTGGAGAGTGTGATTAGTGTATGCTCTCCCCTTGCACCTAGTGCAATCTTGGGGATAAAAAAAATCACTCTCCTTAATTTTTTTTAGATTAGGCATTAAGGAATGATTGTGTGCATACTCTCCCCTCAAACCCAGTGTGATCTTGGGGGTCAAAAATTCCTAGCACTAACCTTTCCCATTAGGAGATATTCTTGGATATTTCATCACCCCAAAGGAAAACATCAACCTCATATTTTGGAAGGGTATATAAAGGGAGATAATGATTTTTTTACCTCAATCTATTCACATCATGTTTGAAAACTCCTTGGGACCCTTGGTGATTCAGGACACAAGGTGAAGGACTAGTCTAAGAGATTAGCTCCTGATCCACACTTGTAGATAGGCATTTTTTTATGGATTGGGCCTCACATACCCCTATGGTATTTTGAGTCTTCTAAAGATATTTTAAATATTATATATGATCTTTCAACTCTTAATTAGTGTGGTGCATTGGCAACCCATTTTGTTGTGTCTCATTTTTCCATGTTCTACAATTTTGGTCTACTCTTTTTCTTTTGTTTACCCCCATTTCATTTCCCATCATTTATGACCAATAGAGATAGTCTGTATGGGTTTTTATGTTTAGGATGTGTCTTTTATCATTGTGTTCATTCTTCTCTTCAAGCCTATGTACCCAAGTTGAGAAAACCAAAAATTGACTACTTTAATTGTGGGGGTTATTTAAGGTTTTCACCTTGTAGAATTCCCAAATGGGTATCTCCATTTCTAGTTTGAAATAGATTGGGAAAAGATTGGAGAATTTATTACAAACCAAATCTTTTCAATTGTTAATAACAAATCAAATGTTTTGGGTGTTCTAGGAACAAGTCGTAAACCTCTGACAGTCTTGTTCCCAATGAAGGTGTTGATAGTTTCTAATGAGGTTAGAACCATTGATAAAGGGAAGGATGGGCTAAAAGGGTTCTTTCATTTTCAATTTTGTTAAGTCTAGAGTAAAATGGCTAAGTCCAAAAGAAGTCAAAGATTTCATTGGTTCTTGGAACCTCTGATGGTTCTTTGTTCCAAGTGAAACTCTGAAAAAGTAAGAATAGAGGCTCGATGAAGCAACAAAGGTGTAAATAAATGTTAGAGCTTCACATGTTTCTTGAAACCATGGGAACCTTTGATTAAGTTCCTAGTCTCCTTCATGGAATCTCCCCAATCCCTAAAGTCTGAATTTAAAAGGGTATAAGTGTTGATTTACTAGAATTCCATGTTGTCAGTGTCTCCCTTACTTTCATACCTCTTTTGATATCCAATACAATGTCCACTCAACACTCGAAGTCCAATTTGTAAAATTTCCTAAGTCTAAGTCTTTCAAACTTTTAGGGTGTAGGTGCCTTCCATACCTTCATCTATTTTAGGCTTGTTGCCCTCTATCTTTTTTATCCCCAAATCCCCACCAAGGCCTTCATAAAAATGCATGTCTATAGTTTGTTGGATTTTTGGAGATCTTCTTCCCTCGTTACCATTTTTGCATATGGCACAAGTCGTTCTCAAAACCTAGTTCTTAAATTATTCCTTTACTTCATTCTAAATTCTTCTAGGTCATTTCATCAAACTTCTAGGGTTTTTCATCCTTTCCAACCTTCCATTCACTCTTGGTTCCTCAATTTTTCTTTTTCATCAGAGCTTGTACTTTCAACATCCCTCATCCTCTCCTTCCTCGTAGGAAAATACTTTTAATAGATTCTTGATGCTCAATTCCTGACAAAGGAATGTCTCATCAAGGTATCAGAGATATGTATGCTCTTCTTCATAGCCCAATAGCTATGTGTTATGTGGTAGGCCTTAGGCCTGATGCTAGACAAAATAGGCTCTTATATTTTGTGGATAATTTAATGCTTCATAATTTTTGGCATGATGGTAATATTGAGCCTAATACTCTATGGATAAACTCCAAAATGAATGTTTTGATTAGGAAGCACCATTAATGCTCACCAACACTTGCAACCACCAAAATTTTATCCAAGGATGCTACGAAAGGGTATTGAATGAATTTTGGCACAAATTGAGGAGGAATGGAGATGCCCATGTATCATTTATTATTTATAGTTCCTCTTTTCTCAAAGAAGCATCTCCAATACATAATTTTAATGGATTTCATAGGTTATTTCACTCAATCTCACATTCAAACCCATGAATCATCAATTTGTAGATATGGTGGGCATCAAAGGAATGTTTTCAAATAACACGTATTTCCTAGGTGTTGGTTGTGCTTAAAGTTAGGGTTTCTTGTGTAGTACGACCTTCTAATATTATAAATTATCTCTTGTTGTGGGTATATCTAACTCAATCACCATTTTAGAAGAGGATATCAGAAGATGAAATTTTGTATGGAAATCAGTTACAACACCAGTAGTAAAAAATACTCACAAGATGCCCTAGGGTTTTAAATTTCATTTTTGAGTCATTTTATTTTTGTATTACAATGATATGGTTTTATCAAAAATTTGTAATAATATCTTGTAAACCTTGAAGATTGAGTGATTAACTACATAATCAACCATATTTGAGTGTCTCCTTGTGTATGGTATACATTTTTGGATATGTGTTATTTAGTTGGTCAACCAAAATCCTATAAAATTATTTCAAATCCTTTGTGAGGTATCTTTTCAACATAAATAAAGGAAATGTATGGGAATGTTCATGGATTACTAAGTACAATCACTTAATATTCTAGAACCATTTTTTTTTAATGTGTGTAGAGCCTAGCTTGCTTATGTATTCTAAAAGACGTAGTATTTTGTGGTATCTTGATCAAGGCATTACTTGGGTTTCAATTGTTACATGTTTGATTAAATTCAGAGAATTTATTGCCCAATGGATAAAGGCACTGGTCTGTGACTATATTTTTCTCCCCATCATCCTCAAGACACTCAAAACATATCAATTTACACATATTTTTAGTTTTATTTGTGCATTTTTTGTACTACATGTTTAAATGTATGTAACTCTTTAAGGGGTATTAAAGAAAAAAATCATTAACAATTATGTGGACAACCATTTGTTTAATAAGGTACTAAGCCTTGCATGTCCAAACTCCACATTGATATAATGCGACAATAGTATTGGGATGCATTGTGCAATGGATATAGTTTTTTGGAGGGAATTGTTCAATCATAGTTTAAATAGTCAATCCAACACCTCAAGGAAACCCCCCTTGGTCTTTTAGAAGTAGAAGCAAAGAAGATATTACCCACCTCAACTATTGATCCTAAGTTTCCCAACCTAAATATAGGTTTTTGGTAATCTTCCTAGGTTTGACACTCTTGGAAATTGAGACATTATCATACCTTGGGGATTGGGTGTATACAACTTATATCATAAAAAATAGTGTCATTGTTGAACACACCAGAATAATAAGAGGGGGTGAATTAGTATACTTCAAATTTCAATCCCAATTAATAACTGTTGAAGCTAGGTTATATTAGTTAAGCATTCACCTACTAAATCAAAATAGGAAAGATGATAAGCATCCACACAAGATCATATTTGACACCATATTTATGTGGAAAACCCCACAAGGGAAAAACCACAGTGAGAAATGTTTCTATGAGCTACTATCCTAATCCAACCTCACAAGTAAATAACAATTATAACTTTGTTTTAGGGCTGCAACCCAAGGAAGCTACTACTCCCTATTTATAAAACCTTTTTTTAGGGGTTGTAACCCAAGGAAGCTACTAATCCCTAATTAAGAAGGAAAAAAAATGAAATATGACTGACTTTATAGCTTCAATCCATTGATAGTCATCAATTCTACACATTAGGTCTATAGTGGACTGTATCACACTCTTCTCATGCAATTATACATCTTTGCACACATCCATACTTCTCTTCTCATCTTTGATCTTCTATATATATTATCCACTCACTTGCAAAATAAAAATTTAGTTGATCATAAGCAAGAAATTATGAAACTTGTAGCATGTTGGCCTTCACCTTCATTGGTGGTATACAAAAATGATAAAACATTATTTACATTTCTCTAAGATGATTTGACATGAACCATACAACATCTTCAAACAATCCATAAACCCTTATCACACTTGAATTTGTGGCACACATCATTAACCTAACTTATTTGGCCTCAACAAAAGCATATCTTAACAAAACCACTTGAAACATTTGTGTGGTACTAGAAACAAGAAATATCTTCATGCGCATCATACCTTAAACACTATGAGACATGTGGAGTGTCCACACAAGCTCATACAACTTAAGTTTGTAATCTTCTATTGGTGCAAGTACCTAGACATATGTTTTAATAAATGTTAAACATCTGGAACTAACTGTATATATTTGTTATTTAGAAAACTAAACTTGTGAAGCACTAGAACACTTGAAACTTCAATATGGGATGAATTGGACATCATTGAGTATGTACACAAAATTTCTTGGCCAAAACTTCACATTCAGAGGAATGTAGAGCATTCCAACAAGCCTTTTGAACCACTTTGCTTTGCCATAGCACAGACTGAAACTATGACACTTGTAATTTTCACTGCAGAAGGAATATTGGCATGAAACCTTAGATATAACACCTTCACATCTCCATCAACTTATCTTCTAAATTTCAAGACTAAATCTTTCTCTACGGAAGGATGCAAACCAAAACACTATGTCTCTGCCTTAGGTTGTATACTATGAAGGCCTTACACAAAACTTATGTAACTTTTCACTGAGTTTTGTACACCAAATTGGCAAGATATCATTCTAGGCATGCTAAAAAACACATCAAGACATGTGTACTCACAACTACATCATAATTAGGCAACATAAAAACTAAAAACATTCCATATCATTGCACTACTGACTTGCACTATTAGATATCTTTGTACACAAACAATCTCTAGAGCATATACAATCTTAAACACACTTTTGACATCAATGACAATCAATCTTATCAAGCTGCAACAATATCCCCCTTTGTCATTGATGTAAAACCAACTGATGTGCACAAACAATGGACCCAGGTTAGATGCACATTTCTCTCCCCCTTTGATATCAAGGGTAAAGGGTAACAAAACTATCTTTGTACATACAAAACTTGTAATCTCCCCCTTTAATCTATACAAATTTTACTCCCTTTCGGATGAAGTCCGATTACTCCATGTCAACAAGAAAATATCCTTATATCTATTGATTGATCTAATTTACATGTACACAACAACAAAAAGAAAGATTTTTTACATAAAAAATCAAACACAACTCACTTGGATGGTAGAATGTTCTTGTAAATAGACTTGAGTTGGATCAATTTGTTGTCCCATTATTTCTTTGTTGTAGTTAGGGTTTGGACTTGAAAAATCAATAGCACATATGTATCTTTTGCTTCCTCCAAAGATGATGGTGCCTTGTATTTTTGAGTGACACCATTAGCCTCCACTAGAAGTCTAGTGAGTGAGGCTACCCTTAGGCTCACTAGAACTCTCTCAATTATTTTCCCTAACCTTTAAACTTATTTCTTTGATCTTGCAGTTGTCGTATCTAGGAGTGTAAAATCTCCACTTGTTCCCTTATGGCACCATCACTATCTTGCATAGGATCATATGTTTCAACCGTATTAGTGATCTACATTTCAATTGCATTAATCTGATCCTTTATACTCTTTGTTGTAGAAGGCTATTTCAGATAGAAAAAATATAAAATTTTTGCTTCCTCCAAGTACTTCTAAATGTCTTTGATGCATTTTGCAACTTGTTCAATGTGTTGTCACAATTTTTGGAGGCATCTTTAAATCTCTTCTCATTTTTCTTTTTCTTTTCCTACTCCAAATGAGATTTATAGGTCTCGAAGGACTCCATTAGTTGCTTCATATATTGTGTAGGGGGAAATGATGAATCTCTTTTTTCTTTTGGTAGTTTTTCTTCCAACACTTTCATTGCCTCTTCCAAAAATATTGAACTATCCACTTGTTATAGCAATTCTTTCCTTGCTATGGATTGGAGTATATCTCCAAGCTTCAACTTGTGAAGGGGGGACATATCAAATAAATTGACTTGTATATCAAATGTATAAATATGAAGCAATTGAGGATACACTATTGGTTGAATTTTCATTTCTTGAGCCAAGAAATCCTTGATTGAGTCCACCCGAGAGGAGTATGATTTCTTTGAGCTTACTTCTCCTTCATTTTTTCCTTCTCTTTTTCCTTATTGGAGACATCTTCCTCATGCAAATTAGAGACACTTTGCTCTTCTTTCTGATCAGATACAACTTACTCATTTGTATTCATCAGAGGAGGCTCATTAATAGTATCATGCTCTACAAGAGGCTCTTGTGCATCTATATCAAAATAATTTTTTGTTGGACTCAACCAACACTAAGAGGGGGGTGAATCAGTGTTGTGCAATTTTTAACTTTATTAATTTGTTCTCTCAAGTCCCTAAAACATTCAGCCAAAAAGATGCATGAATAGAGAACAATAAGGCACAACACCATAACACAAGTATTTTTACGTGGAAACCCTATTAGGGGAAAAACCACAATGGAGGTCAATCCACAATTTGAGAACTCAAAATATAAGTGTTTTACAAAATGGGAATGCACTTGCATTTAGGCATACTACCTAGAGCTCACTACTCAAAATCAAGAAGGCTCACTGCCTTACAAAGATTTGGATTACATCAAAAGGTTGAACTAAGAAGATAACATCTACAAATTCCTGATTATAGTTCTGGTTAGGCTCATAGATTAGATTCTGGCCCTTCTTTCAAATTTTGCACTTCGCTCTGCTCTACCTTAATTTGCTTCACTAAATCCTCTTCTGCATAAGTGAAAATCACTCAACTTCTCTTCTGATATTTTCACACACATCAAAACATATCTAATACTCACACATACACACACATACCAAAATGAATTAACCGATCTCATATATATATCCACCATCAAGGATTCAATCGCTATGTGTCGGCTTTAATAAAGTAGAAAATATTCTCCAATTGTTGGCTCAAATCATGAGTAACATTTAATGTGCATCCACCAAAGTAAGCCATAGCATAGTTAGGACCAAAAAAAAAATCTCCAATATGAAAATACTCCAAACAATTTTGCCATAAACATCTGCAACACCTAGCTTTTACTTAGTCAACCTTCTAGCACTGTTGAACAGAAAATCGAATGACCAGATCTCCTAACTTGTACACCAATTGATGCAACAACACAAAACTCAAGAATACCATATTTCATATACCCAATGACCTTCCCTGAGATCCACAACCAAAAATGATAAACTAGTAATGCAAACCACTTGACAAATTCAACTTTAGTCGGATACCCTGTTCTCTACTCTGTCTTCCAGTATGGTCAAATACTGAAGTGTGACTAGATCAATGACTTAGGTTGCCATCAATGACAACACCAAAATCCATATGCCAAAAATCTCCCCCTTTTGCATTGATGGCAACACTTAGTGAAAAATTACTAAGTGTTAGAACCTTCAAAACTTCAAAATTCCATAGGTGACAAAACTCAACAAAACTCCCCCTGAGTTTGATAAGGAATTTTTCAATGTTCTCTCTCCCACTTTGACATCAATGAAAAAAAAGATAATAAAATATTTTCTTTCTCCCCTTATGAAATGTAACCAAAAACTTACTTATGCGAAACTGATTCAAAAATTTGAAGAAATACAACTGTTAATTGAAGATTATTTTGTACTTTTCTTTATCTCTAGAAGAAACTTCTTCCATGCTTCCACTGCAATCCTGATGATTATGATCATGTTGTTGTTTTCAGATGTTCGGTTGATAGTTTTGATAAGGGATTCCTGAATGGTGATGTCATCTTCTAATACTTCTCCCTTAGTATCTCAATCAATTGTTCCAGCCTACATTCGATTATTTCCTTCACTTTCCAAAAGGTGTCAACAATTTTGTTCCTGGTGTTCTAAACACTTGTATGCTCTAACTACAGTTCCTAGATCCTTTTCCTTATTGCACCATCTTGATCTTGAGACATGTTAATTTTTTTTCCAATATTGTTTAGCTCTATTTCAATTTGTTCTAGCTTCTCTTTGTACTTGTTGATTACATGAGGCCATCAAAGAAAATAGTTAGAAATGTTGTTTGTTGTGCATATGAATTGCCTTAGTAGATTCATGTGCTTTTTCAGCTTGGTAAGTGACAATCTGTACTACTTCTTTAGGTGTAAGATCACTTCTTCTTCTTCCTTATTCTGAGACTCGGAGTCCATGATTTCCTTGATGCATTCAATCATCTCTTCTGGAAACTTGTTCTGCAAACTCTCCAATTTGATATGGTTGTGCATAAAATGAACACTTAGTACGCTTAAGATCAAGTCCTGCTCATATGAAGGTCTGATAGACCACATGTTCACAATCTTTTGAATTCCATCTTCCTCATGAATAAGTTGCATTAGCTCTTATTTGGTTAAATCACCTTCTCCTTCACTTCCTTCTACAATTTCCTTTTCTTGTTCTAATTCAGCTATTTCCAATTCTTTTCCTAGGGTGTCCTTAGTTTCCTTATCAGATTCCTCATCTAGAATGTCCACAAGCACCTGTTCTTTTCCTTTCCCTTCAAATTTTGGAGTCTTGCATGCTGGTGGATTACAAACAACAATTTCTTTTGCTCTTTTCTTCTTTCTTTCCATCTCACCGGTGGAGGAACCAACTTCAAATGCACTTATCGGAATGGGAATACCAATTGATCCAAACTTCATTAGAAAATACTTAAAGAAACTTCCATACACTTGATCACAATTTGTCAAATTATTAGAGTATATGTAAATCTGCTTGCAAAATGGTTCACTCTCTTTCCATATTACATTGTCATTCAGGGGTAAACAATTCAGAAAATACATCATAAGGAATATAACCAAAGTACCAAACTTGAAAGGGTTACTTGTCTCCTTTTTCAATTGCACATTCTCCATCAGTTGATCTTTCAACAATCCGCAAAGATCAAAATCCTGATCTTCCATTATCATCTTGTGTGAGATGTAAACAATACCTACCGAAGTTGCACCTTCTCTATTTCTAAAGAATATTTTGTAGGATATTCCATGCACAATGTACCTTGTCACTGAATCTTTAATTGTGGATATTATCAATGCCCTTTGATCTCCAATTACTCCAATTAGGGTTTCGAATTCTTTATTTCGAATTGACTTCTTCCTCGACACATCCCCAACTTTGCATAACCCAGTTACAACTACAATCACTTCTTTCGAGATATGGTAGGGTTTATCCAAATTTAGAATATCATCATTCAATCTATCCAAAATAAACTCAATGATTTTTGCATTTACGAAATAGGGGAATTCACTCTAGATGTCCAAACTTTTATGTTTTTCTTCTTTCAACCATTTCAATTCTTCGTGTGACAACATGTTTCTTTCAGCTCTAATCTTCTCACTACTATACTCATCTAGTTTTATCATTCCTTTGATTTGTTCCATTCTTCCTTCCATACACATGAAAATAATTTCTTCAACCACACACTAAATTAGACTAAAATTTCTCAATACTACCGAAGTACCTAATGGATTAGGGTTTTGTCGTTGAATTCTCCTCACACTTTCAAAAATTTTATGTAGGGTTCTCTCCTTCTTTTCTTTGACACAAAGTGGAAAACAAGGGTTTCAACTTGCTTTTTATAACTCACACACTTAATTTTTAATGTAATAAATTCTTTTTCCCTAACTTATTCGAATACCCTATTTTCTCAGTCATCAAACAAAAACTTATGTGGACCTTCAACTCAGCATAATATCCTTTCCAACTATTCCAACAACATTTGTACTGCACTCATCCACATCTCAGTGTCAATTACGTACATGGGGTTTGAAATTTTTTCTTGATAGCTCCCCCTAGGTCAGAGGCCTAAAACTAATTCCCAGATGAATTACCAAAAGAAGGTTCTGGTGCTGGCTCATTTCCTGCAACAGAGGAACACTTCTTCACCTATGTATTCTTCATCTAATCTCTTATTTCATCCATAGTCACTTTCCCTTTTCCTTTATGATCTTTCTTTTTATTTCTCCCTTTGTATGTTGGACCTATTCTATCCATATTCTTGTTTCTACAGAATCTTGCAATGTGACCGTATTTGTTGCAATTGAAACACACAACATTTCCTCATCTAGACCAGTCATTCCATCTACATTGATTAGAAATATGCCCAAATCCTCCATAGGTATAACATTTTACATTCCTTCTATTGATAGATTTGTTTGACGTATTTCTACATTTAATTGACTTATGACCAAACTTATTGCAATTGAAACACCGACCAAAGAATGATGGATCACTTGATTTCATTTTACTTCTATATTGAGTAGCCATATGACCAAATTTATTGCAAGAAAAATAGTATCCATTAAACCTTTGAGCATTATGTTGTCTTATGCGATGCCTTTTTGCTTTGTTCATTTCATTACCTTGCCTAAAATTCCTTTGTCTAGATCCGAAACTTTCTCCTATCTTATATCCAAGACCTCACTTGTCATTTCCATTCTTCTATCCTTGAGTCAACTCATCAAGCTTAACTGAGCTAATCTTAAACTTCTCCTTGTATTCATTTGCAATAGTAAGTTCATCCCTGAGGATAAAAATCTATTTTTCAAGCTCTTCTTCATTATTTTTGGATTGTTTTAGTTCAATCTCTAACTGAATGAATTCTCCATTAATTATGTTGTATTCATCAGATATTTCTTTTAGGGACTGAGCAATATTTTCCTCTTTCTTCTTTCTTTCTTCAATCTCCTTAGTCATCTTCATTGGCATAGATTCCATCTCATGCTTTAGGGTAGCATTGTCTCTAGAAAGCTTTTCACATTCTTCAGTTATTTCCTTCAAGGTTTGATTTAGGTGAGCATCATCCATGCTTTTGCTCTTTTTCTGCTTAATCTAATCACAAAGATCCTTTCCCTTCTCCCCGGATTTAATAATCTAATCCTTCAACTTCTAAATTAATTTCTCAACATCCTTAAGATTTGCTCTCAATTCCTAAACTTCTGCTTTAGACTAATCAAGATCATCAATAACCACCGAAATCTACTGCTGAAGACTACTAGAGTCCATTACATTCCAAGATCCACCTCAAGCTATTAAAATTCTTCCAAGGAACTTAGCTCTGATACCAATTGTTGGACTCAAGCAACACTGTGAAGGGGGGGTGAATCAGTGTTGTGAAATTTTTAACTTTATTAATCTATTCTCTCAAGTCCCTAAAACATTCAGTCAAAAAAATGCATGAACAAAGAACAATAAGCCACAACACCATAACACAAGGATTTTTACATGGAAACCTTGTTAGGGGAAAAACCATGGTGGAGGCCAATCCACAATTTGAGTACTCAAAATATAAGTGTTTTACAAAATGGGAATGCACTTGCATTTAGGCATACTTCCTAGAGCTCACCACTCAAAATCAGGAAGGCTCATTGCCTTACAAATATTTGGATTACATCAAAAGGTTGAATTGAGAAGATAGCATCTACAAATGCCTAATTACAGTTCTGATTAGGCTCATAGATTAGATGCTAGCCCTTCTATTAGATTTTGCACTTGACTCTGCTTTGCCTTAATTCGCTTCACTAAATCCTCTTCTGCACAAGTGAAAATTGCTTAGCTACTCTTCTGATATTCACACACACATCAACACATTAAATACTTACACATACACACACATACCAAAATGAATTAACCGATCTCATATATATATCTGCCACCAAGGATTCAATCACTATATGTCGACTTCAATAAAGTAGAAAATATTTTCCAACTATTGACTCAAATCATGAGTAACATTTAATGTGCATCCACCAAAGTCGGCCATATCATAGTTAGGGCCCAAAAAAAAATCTCCAATATGAAAATACTCCAAACAATTTCTCCTTAAACATCTGCAACACCCAACTTATACTTAGTTGGCCTTCTATCACTATTGAATAGAAAATCAAATGATTGGATCTCCTAAATCGTACACCAATTGATGCGATAGCAGAAAAATCAAGAATAAATTATTACATATACCCAACGACCTTCCCTGAGATCCATAACCAAAACTGATAAACTGGTAATGCAAACCACTTGACATATTCAACTTCAGTCGGATACCCTATTCTCTACTCTTTCTTCCAGTATGGTTAGATATTGAAGTGTGGACTGGATCAATGACTTAGGTTGCCATCAATTACAACACCAAAATCTATATGCCAATAGTTTTCACTTCTTCAATGATATTCATTGTAATTTCTTTTTTTTCTATCTGGATCTTCTTTCTAACATTAGCATCCATTCTCATAATAAGGTCTATTCTTTTCTTTGTGTGAGCTCTTTGGCTTTCTTCTAGACTAACTTTTCCTTTTCTTCTTAGGAGATAGAGGACTCAACCTTTTCAATTGACTATTATCTTAGCTCTTCATCTATTTTTATTTCATTCTCTCTTCTTTGTCTCAAATCATATTCTAGGCTTTTTAGAGCCTTATCAATGATGTCACTGAAATACATGGTATTCTTGAGCATATATACAATGATAGCCTTTTCAATGGTCTTATGATCTTTTAGAGGAACTTCCAGATGGAGCATTTTTGTTTCATTCAACAAGCCATGACTAATAATCCCATTCAAGATAGCTTCAAACTCAAGGGGGTCATATGAGACTAGATGATTTTTTTCTATTTTCTCCTCTTCTATCTTCTTCCCTTTAACTTTCAGTTTGGAGGTGTGTTCGCCCTTAGCTTCTTCCTCCTCTTTTGATACTTTTTCATTTTTCTTCTTCCTTTTTTCCTTTTTCTTAGGCCTAGTACATATGGCTTTTGTGGCTTTATTTTGTAGTGGAGTTTTTGAAGCAACTCTTCTTCTTGCACTAGTTGAATGTGTAGATCCAAAGGGCTATGGAGCAGATGTAACAATAGAAGTGGATCTACCAGACCTCCTTGGAAAATTTTGAACAACATTTTATTCAAGGTCTAAAGGGATATTCACTGTAGTTTGGGTAAAGGATGGTGGATTCATCTTTGAGTACTACAGAATGTCCCAATTCTTAAACAACTTATCCACTCTCTTTTCACTAGTTTCCTTTGTCTACTTCTGGATCATTTTATCCATGATTTCTCTAAAGTACCAAATCTTTCTACTTTAGGATCTTTTATCTTTTTTAGCAAAATATCCACATAATCTTAAATATATTTAGGTGCATCCTCATAAGGTAACTTAGGAATCCATGAGGTTTTGGGCTCTACAAATTCCATATAACAATGATCCTTTTCCACCATGAATGTTACCTCATTTTCATATTTCTGGACCAAATTAGATAGAATCCTCTCTCTACTCTACATCTTTGATTGTATTTTCATAAATAATCCCCAGTAGAAGGTATCTTATCCTAAAAACCTTTACATGTTTCTTGATTTGTGCTACTACTGGAGAGAACTTATCCCATATTTTTCCTTTAAAACTAGGGAAATCATTCAAGAAAAAGAATGTAAGGAAAATGATCAATGATCCAAACCTAAAATTATATCTAGTTTCTTTTGTTCTCTTCAAATTGTCCATCAACTACTCCCTCAATAGTTCAAATAGGTCAAAGTTGGTACCTTTCTTCACCATCTGATATGCAATATGGATTATGATGGAAGTGGTAGAATATTATCTATTTGTAAAGTAGATTTTGTAAGCAATCCCCATTGTGGCATAATGGACACTAGGATATTTGATATATTTCATTGTTAGAGTTCTTTTGTCAAATTTGGCTATGTTAAGCTCATTAAACCTTTCATTCTTGATAGAATTCATCACTAGGACTGGTCTGGTGGCACAAGGACTAGTAAGAACCCTAATTTATTCTTTTGTAATCATGTAGGGCTTATCCAACCAAATGAATTCTTCATGAATGAAACTCAAGATAATCCTTACCCATTCTTTTTAGTTGCAAAAGTATGGAAAATCTTTCTATATTTCTAACCATTTCATTACCACATTTTCATATTCTGACTTGTATACACCATTATCATCCAATATTTCATGTTGGAGTACTTCAAATGATGATGTGTGATCAATTTCATTAAGTGGGACATGAATATAAATTCTTACATCTTCAAAATACACTACATCCATAGTAACCTTTGAAAATGTGTCATCCTTATCAACCTCCATCACCTTGAAACGAAACTTCTTGTACTTTTTCTTGGGTTTCTCCACAACATCAACCAACTATGGTGTCACCATTGATATTTATTCCAAAATCTTCAAAAACTATCACTACGGTTTCACATAAATAACTTGAAAACCTAATCATACTTCTCTACTTCCAAACACAAATACTTTTTATTTTAAATGAGAACAAAATGTTCAAATGAAACATAAAAAGCCTTCCATTTTCCCTAACTTTTTGTCATTAATTTTTATTCATACTTGTTAGGTAAACCTTTTTCCAGAATTATTTATGTCATCACAAGGATATAAAGATGATAAAAAAACCTCCACAAATCATTCCTTTAATAGGTTCAATCTTTCTCAGCAAACTTGCACACCAAAAGAATTGATCCAATTCAAATTGTATGCTGAATTATTCAACATTTTATCCTTTCTAGGGGATAAAGGATTTGCAAATGATAGTTCCCCTTGAGATAATTCTCTATCCTATTTTTTCATAGGATCTTGTGCAAAATGCACAAGCATGGTAGCATCCTTCTTTGCATTCTCTTGAGCTTTCTTCTCTTTCCAAACTTTTACACTTCCCTTCTTTTGTTGAATTAGGGTTTCTTCCTTCTTCCAATTCTGAAAAAGTGGTTTCACAAAACCACTTCTACAAAAAACTTCTTTATGCCCAACCTTATTCTAATTGTAGCAAACAATGTTATGCTCCAGAAAAATTTATTTCTCCTAACTTTAGTTTTGCATTCTACAACCTTATGACCAAAATTGTTGCAAGCATAGAAATATCCATGAAAAGAAATAGCATCATATATTGGAGGCAAAAATGGTTTTCTACCCATGTACTCATTTCTTCTTTCTCTAAATATATTTTTAACAACCTTATTCCCAAATTTATTGCAAGAATAGCAATAACCTTGAAAATATTTTAAGTGAACTTGGTAGGGGCATGTTGACTAGCAAGTGGAGGACCTTTGGATCTTCTTTGTATGCAGACTAGAATAAATCTACCTTTTTTATTCTTTCTATCTTGACTTGATTTTACATTTTTGGATGATGTCTTCTTAAGTTCTTTAGTGCAATATTTTTCTTCCTTCATTTTAGACTTTCCTTTTGCCTTAAAATTCCAATATAGATTTGTAAATGCACTAGTAGTTGGGCTTTTACCTTTCTCAAAACTAAGACCAAAGTTTTCTTTTGAAGGTTTTTGAGAGCTGATTATCTCATCAAGAAAGTTAGAACCTCCCTTTAGCTTTAGACCTTTGTCAATTTTTTCTTTTTCTTTATTGAATTCTTTCCTCAAGGAGACAATCTCTTCTTCAAGCTTGGAGCATTCAATAGATTTATCATCAAGCTTGGTATTCAGGAAACCTACAATTCTTTTACCTTCTTCAACTTGAAATTCCAACTTGGAAATTGCTTTTTCTAATTTTTCAAGTTTGTACTATATTTCTTCATTATTTTCTCTTTATTCATCTAGATCATTTAGAGAAAAATTGAGTTCTCCTTCATAATCCACTAGACAATCTTCTTTATTGAATTCAAATTCAAATTCATCATCCTCCTTATGGAGTATGTTATCTTTTTCTTCAAAGCACCTCTTCTTGGGAACTGTTTCATTCCCCATGTGTTCCAAAAACAAGATCTGCGTCAATTGTTAGGATTGTATCAAGGAACCTCACTCTGATACCAAATTTTGAACACACCAAAATACTGAGAGGGGGGTGTATTAGCATACTTCAAATTTCAATCCCAACTAATAATTGTTGAATCTAGGTTATATCAATTAAGAATTCACCTACTTAATCAAAATATGAAAGAAAATAAGAATCCACACAAGAACACAGTTGACACCAGGGTATGTGCAGGATCATGATGGGCCACAAAGTGGCAATATGATGGGTATGTGTAGGGTATGTGGATGACGACTTTTTTTTACCCAAAATTGATGAAACAAAAAGGGTTTTTAAAGGAGATTCTTAGCTTTCCACCAATATAAATTATGTTTTACTTTGAATTTAATAAATAATTATTATTCATTTTCTATTTGAATTATGACTAAAGTCCTAACTGATAGGCTGATTGAAAAACATCTATAGCTTTCAACGGTATCACATTTTTTTAATCCAAAACATGTGTCACATTCTATGCTTCACATACTATAAGATTAAAAAATGAATTTCATGAAGCTTTGACCAAGTTAAGGTGGTCACATATGAGTTTTTATATTTTTAAAAGTTGTAATAAAAAATCATAATTAATTATTTACTTGAATTTTTTTTTTAAAAATATGCATCACATTGGGACATGATTCCTCTACTTATATCTAAAATCTTATAAAAAAAATATTATCATTTTATTGTGGATAGGGTGGTCAGATAGACACCTACTTCTTATTTTTTCCCTGAAATTTAAGTACTACTACATTGAAATTTCAAAATTTCACCAAATAGATTATTTTTTAAATAAAGCTAGTAGTTTAGAAACTACATTCAATTTGCTACAAATTCTATTCTTACATATTTTTGAAATAATATAGATAACTTATTCAATTTTTTATGTCAAGTTGCCTAACTTTTATTTGTCCAAATTTCTCGCCACTTAAGGGCCTATTTTTTCCATGATGATCCTGCACATACCCACCAGATTTACATGGAAAATCCCATAGGGAAAAACCACAGTGATAAATGCTACTAGGAGCTACTACCCTAATCTAGCCTTATGAGTAAATAACAATTCCAACATTTTTTTAGGGTTGCAACCCAAGGAAGCTACTACTCCCTATTTATACAACTTTGTTTTAGGGGCTATAACCCAAGGAAGCTACTACTCCCTGATTAAGAAGGAAAACAACTAAAATATGAATGGCTTTATGGCTTCAATCCATTGATAGTCATTAATTTTTCACATTAGCTCTATAGTGAATCTTATCATGCTCTACTCATGTACTTATACATATTCACACACATCCATACTTCTCCTCTCATCTTTGGTCTTCTATATTATCCGCACACTTACAAAATACAAATTTAGCCAGCCATAAACAAGAAATCATGAAACTTGTATCATGTCAGCCTTCACCTTCATTGGTGGTATATAAAAATGATAAAACATTATTTAAATTTCTCCCAAATGAGTTGACGTGACCTATACAACATGTTCAAACAATCCATAAACTTTGCTCACACTTGAATTTGTAGTGCACATCATTAACCTGCCTTAGTCAAACTCAACAAAAGTATATCTTCACAAAACCACTTGAAACATTTATGCAATACTGGAAACAAGAAATATCTTCATGTGCATCATACCTTAGACACTATGAGACATGTGGAGTTCCCACACAATCTCATACAATTGAACTTTACAATATTCTACTAGTGCAAGTACCTAGACATATGTTCTAATGAAGATTAAACATTTGGAACTAACTGTATCAATTTGTTAGTTAGAAAATTGAACTTACAAAGTTCTAGAACACTTGAAACTTCAATATGGTGTGAATTTGACATCATTGAGTATGTCCACAAAACTACTTGGCTAAAACTTCACATTTAGAGGAATGTAGAGCATTCCAACAAGCCTTCTAAACCATTTTGCTCTGCCATAACACAGACTGAAACTCTGCCACTTGTAAATTTCATTGTAGAAGGAATATTGGAATGAAATCTTGGATATAACACTTTCACATCTCCATCAACTTATCTTCTGAACTGCAAGACTAAATCTTGCTCTACGAAAGGATGTGGACCAAAACGTAGTCTCTACCTTAGGGTATATATTGTGAAGGCCTTAGACAAAACTTCTATAACTTTTCACTACCAAACTAGCAAGATATTATTGTAGGCATAATAAAAACACATAAAGACATGTGTACTCACAACCACATCATACTTAGGCAACAAACATACTACAAAACTTCCATATCATTGTAATGCTAACTTGTACTATTAGATATCTTTGCACACAAATAATCTTCAGAGCATATAAAATCTTAAACACACTTTTGACATCAATTACAATCAAGCTTATCAAGATACAATAGTCGTTACTATAGATAAAATTTCTTTGGTTGCTTCTAGTGAACTATGAGCCCAATGCATATTTTGAAAATCTCTGCAACTTGATTGCTAGTTTTATCCAATGGATTTTATTTGGGTAAGTTTGACATCTTGTCAAATTATGCCAATAAATTGGTACCATTTCCAAGGATAATATTATAGTTTATATTTTGAAGACCTCTACAACTCACAAAAGGTAAGTTCTCTTGTTTAGTATTTGAAGCACTGGATTTTGGAAAATATTTTGTCTCTTCCAAGTGAAGAGTAGCGAATATAATTCAACCAACCCAAAAATTAGAAAATAAATTAGTAGACTATGTGATTGAGAGAAGGCAACCCATGTACCAGTAAGGAGAAAATAAAGATGTCACTTGTGCATGAAGACACTCATCCTAGGAATCTCTAAGTAATGGTAAGTCACTCATACATACCCCTCAAATCTTAGAATTTTTTTCTACAAGTAGTAATAATTAATGCATCAATTTTAGAAATCAATTCTTGTGTACTTCTAAATATTCAAGTAGTAGCATAATTAAGAAATATAGGAAAACTTATATAGCATAAAAAAATTGTCACCCTTGACAATTTCACACTAAGTGTAGCTCCCTCCTATGTGCTTGGACCTAATTACGCATTTAATTACCTATTTTATAAACATGCTAAAAAATTCAAACATGGGAAATAAAATTTTGTATTCTATATTTCCCCCCAACACTTTTGATGTTGAAAGGGATGGGTCTAGTCTAGGGCACCCCACACCATAGACCAACACTTTTGGTTCCAAATTTGAGTATTTCGGTGTCATTAATTTATTATTTTAATTTCCAATTTCATTTGTCAGCCATTGGTATTTGATTCTTGAGAAAATAGAGCAATTGCATATAAATACTAGTAATTTTATCATTTCAAATCCTAGAAACACACTTGGAGAACCTGACATATCTTACACTTGTAATTTTCTAATTTTCATTAATATAAAATTGAAAATTAATTCAAAACCTAAGTTCTATGAAGATCTTGCATTTATTTCATTTTTTAAAACTATGCATTTGTATTTTTTTCATTATACATCAAAAGGAAAAATTGCAAATAATTTTGTTTAAATTGCATAATTTTAGATCTATTTTTTTTCTTGTTAGGGTTTAAATCTGAGTTATTTTCATTGGGAAATTCAATTGCAACATTATTTTGTCATTTATGCATGCATATTTTAGTGAATAACATAGAAAAAGTGAAAAAAATGTATATTTATTTTCAAGAGATCAAAAAGCATTGCTTTTATGTATTTTTTTGGAAAAATCAATCAAATACAATATTCAATTTCTAAAAATTGTCATTTGAACACACTCAATTTATCTAAAAATATCAAGAATTGCATGCATTGAATATACAAAAATTAGGTTTTTGAGCATTTCCAAAAAATTGCTCACTTCCAAACCTGGACCTCTACAACTTGAGAGCCTTAAACACTATTGATGCTTTCCAAATCCTAAAATTTTAAAAATTACATGTCTAGTATAGGGTGCATTGCACCCCTATCAAGTCAATTTAGGCTAAATATTTCTATGAAAATACCTATTGGTGTTCTCTATCCAAATTTGGTTCTTGTTCTAGTCCCTATTTTGAAACAAGACTTATTTTGTTGTGCACCACTAGTTTTATTAATAGGACAAACAACATGTTTTCTTTTTAAAGATGTGGTTTTGATATGGTCAAGAATGACTTGTCTACCTATAATTTTACTACCTATGAGAACATTGTGAAAGAACAAAATAAAATCATTGACACATTTGTTAACACCATTTTACCTAATATTCATTTTTCTCCCAACATCTCTCCTATTGGTGAGGGTATTTTTGTGCAATAGGATGCAGTCATTGACAATCATGACAATCATGTTAGTTCTTCTCCCAATATCTCTCTTACTTGTGAGAGTATCTTGGCACAAGAGGATCTAATCATTGAGAATCATGAGAGTCATGTTTTCTTCCCTCCCAATACCTCTCCTACTTGGGAAGATATTGTGGCACAAGAGGATGAAATCATTGATACATTTTCAAATGATAGTAAGGTGGCTTGCATAGATGAAGGTTCAAAATTGGCATTAGGTCCTCCATTGATAGAATATTGCCAACAAGATGAAATTATACACCCACATTTGATTATTGGACCTCTTAAAACTCCTTTAATTATTGGACCTTCTAAACCACCTCTCATTATAGGGCCTCTTAAACATCATGGCCATATCCTAAACTTTGCAAAATAACTCACTAGTAAATCATGTGCAACAAGATATGTTGAAGCACCCAAGTTATGTCATAATTGATCACACATATAACACTAGATCACACATATAACACTAGAAACAATAAGCAACCAAAATAGATAACGACATCCATTCCATTACCTCAACCATATCTCCCACCCCACCTAGATTTCCTTAGCTTAGTGGTAAATAATATGATCCTATTGAGAAACTTTGTAATACTCTAGCCAAAATTTTCATTTGGGATTTTATTCAAACATCGCCTACATACCACGAGATGTTCTTAGAGGCTTGCAAAAGATTCATATCTCACCTTCTATCAAATCAAATGATGTAGAATCCTTATTTGATTGTATGCAAGCAACAAAATTGGATATTACCTTCCCTCAACATGAATTATCTCCACTTGAGGTCCAAAATAAACATTAGGCCCTAATGGTAATAATTTTTATTAATAAAATTGGGATTAGATGTACTCTTATAGATAATGGATTAGGTCTTAATATTTGTAGCATTTATCTTCTAGATGAACTTGGTGTGGATAAGAATCTCATAGAACCTAATGATCTTTCTATTTGTGGCTTTGATAATGCTAGTAGGAAACCATTAGGGAAAATCATGCTACCCATCAAGGTAGGACCCGTTATTTTTCCTACCTCTATCCATATCATGCCAGAACTTCTTTCATACAATATTCTCCTAGGTAGACCATGGATCAATACCATGAAAGGAGTCTCTTCTACTCTTCACCATGAGATGAAGTATGAATATAATAACAAGATATATGTGGTTAAAGAAAATGAAAAAAGATAATTCATAAATTGAAGCTAGACGTAACAATTTCAATTGTCTTAATACTTTGATTCCATATTCAAAAGTTGATCCATTACCTTCCAAGGATAATGGTACTATGAATGCACTCTTGGGTGATGATAGGGTTCATTATATTTTACACCTTGTTTCAATGGGGAGTCTAAAATATCACCATCAAATTCTAAAGAGTTGAATATAAATGATGCTCATGATATTGATTCATATTCAAACACATGTTTTGGTGATGATTGGATTTCACTAGATTTTACACCCTCCTTTATTGGAGAGTATAAAATCTCACAATCTACACCTAAGGATTGTTTTGTTTCATTTTCTCAATATTGTTATACATCAAAAAATATAAAAAAAATCACACCATGAGGGCGATGGGGTCTCTTTAGCTTTCATCCCTCATGTGTTGGCGATGCCTAACTTTAAGAAACTTAAAAAGGATTTGCATTCTTGTGAAATAATTAATTATTCTCAAACTCACTTAGATAATAATTCTTCATCTAAGTTGGAAGAATGCTATGGTATTAGATATAAAATACTTTTTAAAATGGATATAATAAAAATATGGAACAAGGAGTTAAAGATTAAGAGAAGTCTATGTTGTATCTAACAAAAATGGGTTTAGGTTTCCAACCTTCTTATCCATCTTCATCCATCCACCATCATCTACTATATTTAAAACATCATGTGGTAAGCGAGTAATATTTTCTTCAAGATATAAAAAAATTTCTCCTACATCTTTATCAAAGGAAGAGCCCATTTTTTCGAGGCTCATAAAATCCCACTTGATTACTCTCCCTCCTCCAACAAGAAAGAAATTTTATAGCAATAACTCTTTTTATGCATATCATTGAGTGCATGGTAATTCCACCAATGAATAATAAGTCGTGAGTAGTAAAATACAACAACTTGTCGATTGTGGTGCTCTTCCATGTGTTGATGCACCTAATCACTCTAAAAAATAATGATATTTCTTCCATTTTGTTGCTCCTCACTATGTGGAATTTGTAGCTTCATATGTTTTCTCATTTCCATTCATGGTGGTACAATATTAAGTGAAACCATATCTCTTTCTATGGTAGCAACACAATAGTCTTTTGTATGGTGGTATTTTCCTTTACACTTGGGGGAAAGGATAACTAGTTTTTGGAGGTGTGTATTCTTTGCAAGGATCCCCTCTTCCCCTTATTTTCCTTAAAAATACCAACATAGAAAGTATGTTAGCATTTAAGGTGGGGCATATTACCTCTATCCATTCCATAGACATCTTGTGAGATTTGACTTATTGGCATACCCCTTTGGTGGTGGTGTTGTTTATATCGCTCCTTGAGGTGTGGTTATCAATTTGTCCCTTGGGACATTAAGCATTTATTCCTCCCCTGCGATGTTAAATCTTTGTGCGATCCCTAAAGCATTGATTAAAAAATATTCCATGTATTAAGCATAATGAGGCTTGTTGATTCATGAATTTGAGCATTTTTGCATGGAAACCTAGCATAACACACCTTGATTTCCAATGGATCCATGTCTTTAATGAGTGATTTAACATCCTTATGAGAGAACCGTTTTGTTTAAATGATAATTCGATGGATGCAGACATTGGGTATTTGAGATGAATTTAAGACTGGGATCTCTTTACCTTATCGACTCAAATCATTTTTAGTAATAACATGTGTGTTTCTATTTTGATTATGTCTTATTATTTACATTGATTTTACATTGTGTTTTAATTTCATTTATACCAGGTTTCTCTTTGCATTATATTTATGTTGTGTGTCTTCATCATATATGCTTCACATTTTTCATGCTACATTGTATCTCATACATGTGTCTTCCTTTGTCCTCATGGTATCTTGGCATAGGATCTTGAACCCTAGGGGATAGTGCATCCCCTAGATTCAATCATCCTATCTCCTCAATATTTGGAAAATTGAACCCCTCTTGACATATTCTTACTTTAGTGTGAATTTGAGCATAAGTTCATACTCACTAAAATGGGGGCTAAATGTACCATCAAAAATTGTCACCCTTGACAATTTCACACTAGGTTCAGGTCCCTCCTATGTTCTTGGACCTAATTATGCATTTAATACTTGTTTTATAAACATCCTCAGAAAATAAAACATAGGAAATGAAATTATCTTTTTCTTATATTTTTCCCCAACACTTTTGGCCCCAAAAGGGATGGGTTTAGTCTAGGGATCCCCATGCCCTAGACTAGCACTTTTGGATCCAAATTTGAGTATTCCGGTGTTAGTAATTTATTTTTTGAATTTCCTATTTCATTTTTTGACCATCAATATTTGATTTTGGGAAATTAGAGTTATTGCATATAAATACTAGTAATTTTATCATTTGAAATCCTAGAAACACACTTGGAGAATCTATTGAGAAAATTGAAGATCCTAAAATTAGTCAAGATCATTTAAGGAAAAAATTAACAACATTATTATAGCAATTTCATCAATCAATTTCAAGCTTGCAATACATCAATATGAAGGAATAAATTATGTGCAAAGGAGATATTATGATCAATCATGTTGAATTATGAAGATATAATGAGTTATCCTCTACATTTTATCTACATCAAGCTATCGTGTTTTGGAAAATAACCTTTTGCAAGTCTATCAAGAAATCAAGGAATCCATCAATAAACCTATGTATAATATCTCCTTCGAGGATTTTCACATCAAGGTAGCCTTATCATTTATCATTTATCATTTATCATTTCTGTAAATTATTGTTGTTTTGGCCTCTACCTGACCTAGGTATGCCCTCTTTATCATCATCACTCATTGCACATGGAGGTATAAATACCAAAATAGGGTTTGACTCAAGCAAGCCCCTATATAGCACAACTTTTTCCCATAATTTCATCTTTGCAAGTCAAATCTAGAGGTTTCAATAGGTGAGAATCTTAGGAAATATAGTGAAGACCTTAATTAACATCTCAAAACTTTCAGACTCAAAATATTAGGAGTCCAGTCTAGGGCACACCACACCCTATACCAACCAATTCAAAGTAAATTTCACAATGCAAGTTCCTCACTGTTGTCATTTCTTAGATCCAAGTCAAAATTGTAACTTTCTATTTTTTTATATGTGATAAAATAATTTTCAGATCTAGGGTTTTATGTCAAATAGGCTTGTCAAATCACACATCAAATTTATCATCCTCACAACACAACACAACATAAATCCTAGGAGGTTGGATCTCCCTTGTGGAAGCAAGCTAATCATAAAACCCTAGTTAGTTTATGTTCAAATGTTGAGTCAAGTGAAACAAAGATAATCCTAGTTAACCTAATTGGATATTGGATCACTTTTCCTACTTCACAACTTGTAGGTTTGATTATGAAGAAATTAATGATATGATTTTTGGAAAAGGGGATAGGGATACATATTGTCTTACGAACCCTATTTTCTAGTCTTTCCCTTCTCATATCACATCATATGATTATAATGACCAAAAAATGAATTGATAGATCAACTCAAAGAGGAGACACATATACAAATGACAATTTTTTATTTAAAAAAGTCTTGATCATAAGTAATTTGTATGCACCCTAATGGGATGAATGTGGATAATTCTATGATGCACAAATTTTTGGCATGTGTTATTAGGCTATGGAAACATGTGATACTAGTCAATATCATCTTCCTCCCAATATGTCATATAGAGAATAAGTTGAACATAAGAAGGTGTTATACCACCTTAAGAAGGAACAACAACTTATTGCAAGCATTAACTTGCAAGAAGCTTAAATTACCACCCTAAGAATCCAAATTCCCTTTCAATGAGTAGAGAGGAAGATATTCCTTATGAGGAGGATTATTCTCAATACTATGGAGAATAGGAGGAATAGTATGTTACATTATGATATAAATCCATGGATGGATAATATGAATATAGTTATTATGATACAAATGATCTGATTTTTTAAGATATACATATATCTAATGAACAAAGTTGTGAATTTCCTACCCACAACATAGTACACTCCAAGGAATCTCTATATTGTTATAAAAACAAAAATTAAATAAAGATTCACGTTCAAATCTACCAACATCCATACTTGAAAATAAGTCAAAAGATCTTGAGAATCTTGAGAAGCTTGAGGGGGAATGTGAGGGAAAAATCAAGGTATTGCAATCCAATGCCTACCTTACAACTACAAAAGCTCAAGTGATTCAGTCCCCTATCATTCCCTCAAAAAATCTTTACAAGAAACTAGACATATCTTGGGTAGATTGTGAAATTAATATTATGATAGGAAAGGTATACAACCAAATTCCTAGGTTTGATGTGTATGATAGTAGTGAAGAGGACACACATGACAAGGAATTTTCATATTTCATAGAAAATATTAGTTTAATGATGAAGACATGTGGATGAGATTTTTTTTATGTCATTTATGGTAAAGGAAAGGAATTAGTATGATGGATTCCTAGAGAAGTCCTTTGCCTCTTGGGATAATCTTGTGGTTGTGTTTGAAGAATAATTCACTTTAGACCTTATTGATCTTGTTAAAGAATTGGAAAACATCAAAAGGAAAGAGGGAGAGTCTAACATGGTGTTCAATCATGGGTTTTTGTTTTCCTTTCCAAGATTTCAATTAATTTTCAACCTAACACTCCTTCCTATATTGATATTATCCTTGATGGTTATGAAACTATTTTGAGTTAAATATAGGAAAAAATTAATTTGGTGAATATGCAACAAGCATATTTATTCCTTGATTCAATCGAGGAAATGAAAATGATATAATTGTAAAATTATTATATTGAAGTATGGAGGTTATAGGAAATGAAAAAACTACTATGAATTTTGATGGAATGGATATTGCATTAGGTTTAGAAGTAATATCAAGTGTTGTTTGTGTTTTCAAGTGGGTAGAAGAAGGTTATGGTGCATCATATGACAATGGTGTTATAAAGAAGGTGATAGAGAGAAAGACAGATCCAATGCAACAATGGGTAGTGAAGTTCCAAAAGGATTAGAGTTGAATGATGAGGCATAATTAATTCTACCCCAATCACTATAATGTAATGTATGGATAAAGAGGAATATTGTGTATGATTGAATGGTTAGGTGAATCAGTTCATGAAAATGATCTTGTGGGGTGTGTACATGTTTATGATATCAAGGATGAACAAGAAACTAATTTATTTTTTGATGTATTTCCCTCTTTTTTCCATGTTATTGATAATGAAGTTATTAAATTAGTTTGCATGGTAGTGACATAGACTTGGTTGTGCTTAGTGACAAAAGTGTTGGAATAAATTCTGGTACAATTAATGATTTTTAGTTTGAATACCTAACCCTTCAAGGGTGTGAATATGGTGATCATGTGGATGCATATAAGAACCTATTTACTTGGTGTAAGAAATGTTGTCTTCCTCATGCTAAGTGTGCTTCAATAAGGTCACCAAATAGTATTGTTGCTATGATCGAAGAAGAGATGCATCGTAGGTTTAATTTTAGAAACACATATGACACAACAGACCACCCAAATGAGTTTAAACAAAGAGACAAATTGAAGAATGTAGTTCTTCTCACTAAGTGTCATAATCCAAATAGTTGTGTTGATTAATATTGCATCATCATAAGTGAATAAAAGGTATGTTGGTTTCCTATTATCCCAGAGGTGAGTAGAATTAAATATGAAGCTTTCCTTTGTGATTAAGATGTAGCTTCTTGTGATGTGGATAATATTGTACCTAAGTTGGAGTATTTCACTTGGACCCAACATACATCTTGCAATGATGTTGAGAAGCAACAAAGTTTCCAAGTTGATGATTGTTGACACTTTGTGCCACCCTTTTTTTCTGACTATTGATAACCCATCTGAGATATCTTTATGGATATTTGGGTCAATTGCACTTCTATGTTGTATTTTTCCTTCTCTTACCTTAGTCATTTTCCCAATCTAAAATACCTCAAAATTGGCTAAGTGTTAAGATCTTATAAGTTTTCCATCTTGTAGGGGAGCGACATGGGTATCCATATTTCAAATTTGAGAATATTTTAGGTAAATTTGGACAAGTTATGAAATTGTGAAGTTTTCACCCCTATCTAGACATAGTGGAATTTCTAAAATTTTCTAAATCTTAATCCAATTCCTGTAATATCCTCATCCACCTCATTTTCTCACAAGTGTAGTTCATTATCTTTTTCCTATAAGAGAATAAAATCACAAAAATGGCTAGTATGGATTTTATGGGTAGATTTCAGCCATCTTACCACATCTGGATGGAGGTTAAAGTTCCACTAGATAAAGGTTTGAGAGGATTTTTTGGTCTACTATATTTGTAGAGGTTTCCATCTAAACTAGTTTGAAGAGAAAAAGGGTGTTTTTTAGATGATATTTCTTGGCCCACATGGGCTTGATGGAAATATTTTCCCCACAAGAATCTATTGAAACACATGTTACCTAATTTTCACCCTCAGGCTCAATCAAGCAAGGCAAATGGTGTTTGACAGGTTCGAAAAGGCCAAATGGAGCATTCGACCTAGGGAAAAAGTCATGAATCTAATGCTAGACCATAGGGAACTTAGTAAATAAGCCTACCTTGTTCAGGTTCAGCATGAAAATCTTCTAAGGAGAGAGTCACCAAGACCCCAAGAATGTCACAGTGAGTGGGATTCACCTACAGGTCCCTATCGGCAAGACATCGATCATCGTCCCAGCGACAAAAGGATATTCATTTCAGCAGAAGTTCTTTTCTCTGGAGAGAAGTCTTGGTGAATGCATTGGGTCTCGCCGACAAAGCAAAGCAGGATCCCTTCGGCATATGTAAGCGGGCTTCGGGTAACCTATAGCGCTCAGTGAAAGGTACCAATGAAGAGGAAAAGTCACACTGATTGCATTCATTCGGGGTAACAAAGAGTCTCAGAGAGAAGTCTTAGCAAGGATGGAATGTCTTGTTGATGGTGTTGATGTCTTCAGTATAACTCTTGGTGATAGATGGACACTTCGGGGTAAGTCTTTGAGCTTTCTAAGAGGTCTAGCAACCTCGGAATGTTTTGGCGACAACGAAATGAGCTCAGTAGATGTCTCCCCGACAAGAAGGAAGGCTCTCGACAAAGGTAAATGAAGTCACCATGAAGCCTTAGTGAAAGTAGGTCTTACCGAAAGGATCCCTTTGACGTATGTAAGCGGGGTTCGCCAGGAGGTCTCGCCAAAGGATAAAGGGAGCCTTAAGTGTAACAAAAGGGTTGCTAAGAAGTCCCACCGACCGAAGGGAGTCTTGGTGAAAGGAGATGTCACCGGGGAGACAGAAGGGAGTTTGGTGAGAGGTCTCACCGACTATTAGTGACTGCCCTGAAAAGAAAGGAGATCGCCAGAAAAATAAGGAGGCATCGCCAAGAGTCAAAGCCTTCACAGTGATGTCCTGGCGATCAAGAATGTCTCCCCGAAGGCTGGGGCTCTCGCCCAAGGAAAGTCAACTCGGCATGATGTCTCAGCGACTGGAAAGGGTTACACCAATAGTGTTTCACCGGGGAGTTCTCGACATAAAGCTTCCTCTTCAGCGAGATGTCTTCTTGAAAAGATGGGGTATTTCCGATAATAAGATGGGCTCACCCAAAGATAAGAGGCTTGGTGAGAGGTCTTACCGAAACAACAGTGTCTTGCCGACTAAAAAGGAGCTTTCCATGAGTTGAAGCCATCGGGATGAGGTCTTGCCGACTCGGTGAGGTCTCACCAAAAGCTGAAGGAGCTCAAGCCTGGAGGAGAAGAGTGAGATCAGGGTAAATGAAATGAGCTTGCCATGAGGTCATGCCAACTCGGTAATGTCTTGCCGACATGGATGTGCTCACCGAGGGCATGGGGGCTTAATAGAAGGTCTCCCCGACCAAAGGAAGTCTCCCTGACCATGAAATGGACTCGTCGATAGTATATTGCCTGAGGCATGAACTCTCACCGACTATTCCGTGATATGCCGATAGCTGCAAAGACACATAATCTCATCGGTGAGACACTTCCACTGTCTCGCCGAGATGTGATTATGACTAAATGAGTTTTGACCACCTACAAAGTCTACATGGAGTAGGCTCAATCAATCAGAGAAAACCAAAGAAAATCATGGCAGTGGAACCAAGTGCTAGGAGAAGGTGATTAACAGAAGGAAAAGCAACATGAGCTCAGGAGAATTCAAAGCAGCTCAACTAAGGGGAATTCAAAGAGGGACACGATACCAAGAAGTGAATGCGGTGGTTATAGAAATATCAAGAAGGTTTCCTTTGAAGGCAACCTTTCTTCACCGACATAGGCGACACAGACACACAGGGTGCAGCATTAAATTCAATAAAAAGATCTAAGGCAGATCTTTCTGATCCCTAATATTTTGTAAGCCCTAAGGGGCCAACACAGTTTGATATATAAGGCATTTTTGCCTTTTTGTAAGGAGTTCTGATTATACACTCTGAAGAGTTAGTGATTTCTATCAATCCTTTCTCGACTAAATGTATGTTTTTTGTAACTCAACTAAAATCTGGAATGCGAAATAGAGTTCACCTTGAAAACATGTACTAATTCTCTTACCACTCTCATTTATGTATGTTAGCTTATGTATGTATTTCTTTAACAGTGTTTGCTAAATCTGTATTCATACCACAAAGCTGTGAAGTTTGTTCCTTCCTTCTTGAGATATGTATGTAGAACAAACCTGTCAAGAGTGATGCATAAGTCTAATGGGGTTATGTTGAGTAAGTAAAACAGCTGCAGTCTAGTTTCCTCAGCGTGTTTGCATCTTGTTTTCTTTTCCTGATTTCTTATCAACTCGGTGTATCACCATAGTGTTAGCTTTATTTTATGCATTATCCTTCTCCCTTTCCCTTCAAAGAATCAGTAGTTCAGGTGATACCCAAAGGAATCCGGCCTTCTCCGGAGGTTGACCTCTACTTACAAGAAACCCACATCTTTGGAGGTCTTCCAATGTTACACTGAGGTGTTGAACATCAGGTTCAACAAGGATGCAATTTCAGGTGATAACAGTTCTAGCACACCCAGTGGGACAAAAATTAAGATTGAACTGCTAGTTTGGTATGCAACCAGTAAGTCCCAGACTTTATAGAAGTTATTTGGCATACTTGGCGACTCCGTAGAGAGAAATAATTTTAGAATCAGTGCCTTCTGCAATTTATGAGAAGATTTCAGACAAGGAGCAGCTCAGGTCCTTTTGAATATTTGTAGCTATCACCACCAAGAAGAAAAGGCAGAGCAACAGGAAGGTGAGAAACAACAATTATCTATTCTAGAAGAACTCAATCCACTCTTCCATCTGTGGGATCACACATTGCTGTTCTGTCTTTGGTTTCATTTAGAGTACCAGCAAATCCTCCTCAGCCACCTCCAATGGCCGCTCCAAGGAATCAACCCTTTGTTGCTTTTAATGGAGGGAGCCCTTTGAATTTGGCACAACACAATGACATTCCAATGGAAGCCTTGAAGAGTCTACCAAATTTCATGGGAGAAGATCAAACTACCCCAATTGAACACATGAGAGATGTGGCTTCGTTATGTGGAGTCCATCACATAACCCAAGAGGATGTTGTAGTGAGATTACTAGCTACTTCACTGAAAGGAAGAGTTGTGCAATGGTATAGGAGCCTACTAGTTAATTCAATTGCAACATGTGAGGAATTTGGAGATAAGTTGCATAAACAATTTCAAGACAGGTCTGACAACTTGTCTCTATTGGAACAATTGACTATAGTTAAGAGGGCTCCACAAGAGTAGATGAATGACTTCAACTTCATATTTCAAAGAACTTGGGATAGAATCCCTACAATGGCGAGGCCACCTCCAAAATATGCATTTTTATACTTTTTGAGGGCTCTGAACATCGATATAGCTGTCATGATACAGTCAATGGGAGGAGTGTCTATGCCAGATGCTTTCAAAATAGTAATCAGAGCTGAGAATAGCTTAATACAAGCTTGTAAACTCACTCCTAGGCCTCCACTGCCTATATTTCTAGAAATACATGCAAACATTCCTTTGCAAATACCTCCTTTCACACCTCTACCAACTGTACCAACGCTGCCAGCTACTGTTCCAGTTGTTGTAACACAAGAAAATGCTACTTCCAGTTCTCCAAATGAGTTGTAGGAAATCAAAAATCTATTGCAGTCTTTTGGTAACAAGCTTGTAAGCTTAAAGAAGCAACAATCATATAGTAGGCCTTATCAGCAGCAAAATCCAGGCTAGCAGCAAGCATATCAAGGTATAGACAATAGTATCAAGGCAATTACCAAGGCTCAAGACAAAATGTTGCTACAAGACCTTTTCAGGCCTACAATCTAGTCCCAATTAGTGTTGTCAAAGAGCTTGTTCCTATTCAAAACAATCTAGCTACTGATTATGAGTGGTGTTATCCGTGTAATCAGGCACATAATCAAGCTACATGCTCTAATGGTGTCATCAATCAAGATCTTATGGTGCAAAGTGTTGTAGGTGTGCAATATTTGCCTAAGGAGGGGTATCCACAACAATAGGATCAACCTGGAGATGATTGAACTCTTTTGAATTGGCAGAGAGAAGAATTTTGTGGAGTGAACTAGGATGACACATCTATTGCTGCTAATACTAGAGCCAAGAAGAGGGCTTTCGAGATTGAACAAGCAATGAATAAGAATAAGGGATTTGCTAGTCCATCAAATCAACAAGTACCACACACTTTGCAACAAAGTTATGACACTAGTAAGGAGCAACCTTTACATGTTGCATCGCGCAAGTCAAGTGCAACCTGACCATGTTGTTGTAAAGACGCAACCAAAGGTAAATTTATCTACACCTTTCAACATTGTTGAAAGTATGAAAAAAATGAATGTTTCAATTTCGATGTGGGACTCTTTAGCAATCCCTGGTCAAATCAATTTGTTACAGTCAGCCTTATCAAATCCAGTTAGTTTGAATCCTCCAAATGAAGTCTCTTTAGGCCAAACAAAGTCAATTTTAACCAATACACCTTTGGATAGTACCACATAGCAAAGTAATAGTGTCAAGCCCCCTTCTTTCTATGTTTCCTTAATAGTGGGGAATAAATTGGTACACAATTGCATGGTTGATAGTGGGGCTAGTAGCTTGGTAATGCCAAAAAAGATTGCAGACTAGCTAGGTTTACAATACCAGCCATTAGAAAAAGGAGTACTTCAATTGGATGGGACAACAGTAAACACTATAGGTGTTATTAAAAATCTGAATCTCACACTACATGCCTATCCCAATTTTTCAATCCCACAAGATGTGTTGGTCATAGATTTGCCTCCATTTTTTTATCTATGCCTATCTAGAGACTTCACGGTTAAAATTGGAAGGTATTTATCTTCAGATTGGTCTCATATGCTTTTTAGGACCAGATATGGTACTAAGGTAACTATAACTTCTGAGTCCCTTGCCAAGGATCACATCGAACCTTATGTGCCATCTGCTATAAATGTTAACTCTATTGTTTTAGAGGATACTGAACTTGCTGCAACACAAGAGTTACAAGCTGAGAGTGTACCTGAGGTACTCATGAATGAATGGGCAGTTGAGAACGTGGTTGATAATCTGAACGAGCTTATTCAGGATGTTGGCCGGGGCAATTATGTATTGCATGAAGTAGGGACAAAAATGCCAAATCTTGAAAGAAGTGCAAAAAGTCAGTTTGAGCAGTAGAATGAATTATGAAAAATGTATTTTGATTGTTCAAGAAGCAAAAATGGTGTTGGGGGAGGTGCAATGCTTGTATCTCCGCAAGGGGATAAGTATTATGCTGCTTTTCATTTTGCATTCGCATGCTCCAATAACACAGGTGAATATGAGGGCCTTGTTCAAGGCCTTGAGTGGGAAAGGAAAAGAGGAATAGCTCGCCTTAAAGTATATGGGGACAGTGAGCTAATTGTTAATCAAGTAAGAGGCTTGAATGTTGCTAAAAATGATGCACTAAAGTCTTATAGAAACAGAGTGTGGAACATGCTTGAGGATTTCGATGCCTTTAACTTAGTGTCTATTCCAAGAAATCAGAACAAGCATACTAATAGGCTTGCAGCTATTGGGGCACAATTTGATATTCCAGGTGACATTAGAAAAGAGAAAGTGCCGCAATATGTGAAGGTTGTGGTTAGACCGTCAATTCCTGATAACAACATTCACTGGCAAGTCTTTGACAGTGATGAGCATATCCTTTCTTTCTTGCTCGAAGAAGATCAGTTCTCCATGGTGAATCAATCGAAACTTAAGCAACAGTATGATGATCAAGTCATATAGCTAAAGACGAATAATTTTCCCAAAGGCCTTGTTACCTTAGAGTCTATTTTTAGTACTGATGATCAGCTTAAAAAGGGTAAAGCTGGCTTGCAAATCAAAGAAGAGCATTATGAAGAACTGGAGATTTTCAAGGGTAAGCTCCTTAAGATAGGAAAAATTTGTTCACATGAAGATAAACAAGCTTTTGTTGCTTTATGCCAAGAATTTCATGATGTCTTTGCTTGGGAATATTCAGATTTGAAAGGGTTTGATCCCCATATTGCTGAGCACACAATTGAGTTAGAACTTAATGCTAAGCCAGTAAGGCAAAAACAAAGGCCCTTGAATCCCAAGCTTGAGCCCTTAATGATTAAAGAGTTGACCAAATTAGTTGAGGGCGGTATTGTCTTTCCTATTAAGCATACTTCATGGGTTTCTAACCTTGTACTAGTTAGGAAGAAAAATGGTGAGATAAGACTCTGTGTAGACTTCAGGGATCTTAATCGAGCATCTTTGAAAGACCACTACCCGTTGCCCTCCATGGAACAAATCTTGCAAGTAGTTGCTAGTTCTGAGAGATTTTCCTTGTTAGATGGTTTTTTGGGCTATAATCAAGTGCTGGTTAAAGAGGAAGATTAGTTCAAAACTGCTTTTACAACTAAGTGGGGCACCATGGCATACAAAATGATGCCTTTTGGTTTATCTAATGCTGGTGCCACATTTCAGAGGGCCATGGACATGGCATTCCAAAGCTTGATCAACAAGATTATGCTGATTTATCTAGATGACATTACAGTTTATTCCAAGAGATTTGATGAACATTTGTCACACCTCAAGCAAGTTTTTGAAAAGTGTATAGAATATGGGATATCCCTCAATCCTACAAAAAGTATTTTTGTAGTTCACGAAGGTAAGCTTTTGGGCCATATAGTATCAAAAGATGGACTTTCCATTGATTCTGAAAGAGTCAAAGCTATATTGGAGCTACCATTACCAAGTCACAAGAAGAGTCTGTAGAGCTTTTTGGGGCGAATCAAATTTCTGAGAAGATTTATCCTAGATGTTGCAAACCTATTACAGCCTTTGAAAACTATGTTAAAGAATAATGCAGTTTTCAATTGGACTAGAGAAGAAAAATGCAGTTTTGAAGAAATCAAGGAGGCATTAGCATCTGCTCCGACATTGGTAAATCTAGATTTCTCTAAAGACATCTTTTTATATGCTTTTGGTAGCAGTAGTTCAATCTCTACTATGTTGGTTCAGAAGAATAGGGATAATCTAGAGCAGCCCATCGCTTTCTTCAGTCAAGTACTTGTTGATTATGAAGAGAAGTATACATTTGTTGAGAAGCATGTTCTCGCTATGATCAGAAGTCTGAAGAAGTTTAAGCCTCTAGTTTTGAATAAAAAGATTCATATTCTAGTGGCCCACTCAAGTGTGAAGGAGTTTTTGTTAAACAAAGATCTGAATGAAAAAAGAGCAGGGTGGATCACTAAGGTCATGGAGTATGATGTAGATATCAAGATCACCAAATTGGTTAGAGGTAAGGGTCTCTGTGAACAACTTGCTACAGGGTCAAATAGTAAAACTGAATTAGAAAAGGATGTGTTTACTGATACAAATGAGTTTTAGAATGCTCAAGATGATGTGCCTATGGGGATAACTAATTGGGTTCAAGATATGACCCATTTTTTATAGACTGGTGAGTGTCCATATGGGTTGAATAGAGCTAAAAGAAGATACTTTAGACTACAGTCCATACCCTATGTGCTGGTAAATAATGTTCTTTTTAAAAAGGATCTAAATGGTGTCATATTAAGATGCATTCACAGTCATCAAATTGAGAAGGTGCTTCATGAGTTTCATGATGGAGCTACAAGAGGTCACTTTTCCCCAAGAACTACTGCTTGGAATATAATGAGAGCTGGTTACTACTGGCCCAACTTGTTCAAAGATGCATATGCCTGGTCAAGAAAGTGTATCAAATGTGCTCTATTTTTAGGAAAGGAAAAACTGCCTGCTATGCCCTTGCATCCAATTCAAGTGGAGCAGCCCTTCATGAGATGGGGCATTGATTTCATTGGGCCAATAAATCCACCTTCTAGTGCCAGTCACAAGTGGGTGCTCACGGCTACAGACTATTTCACACGGTGGACAGAAGCAAAGGAGTCTTCAGTTTTGAACTTCTATGAAGATATAGTCACCAAATTTGGAGTTCCTAACTCTATCATATCTGATAACGCTCTTGCATTTGTGGGATTAAGATTAACTGATTGGGCTGTTAAACATGGCATTCATTTGAATACATCCTCAAATTATTACCCTCAGGGTAATGGTTTAGCTGAAAGCACAAATAAGAATCTCATTAGGATTATCAAAAGAATAATGGAGGATAATCAAAGGACCTAGCATACTAAATTAAAGTATGCACTTTGAGCAGATAGAGTGATTCCTAAGAAGTCTATTGGTAATTCACCATATATGTTAGTTTATGGCAAAGAGGCTAGATTACCTCTATCTATGGAGCTTCCAACTCTAGACATTCCTCACTAGTTAGAGATGTTTGAGGGGTAGGACCCCATGTCTGTGAGTTATGCAGAGCTCATGGAGCTTGAAGAATCAAGGGACATAGCAATGAAAGCTTTGGAGTATCATCAGCTCCAAATGAAAAGAACATTTGACAAGAAGGATACAGAAAAAGTTTTCAAGGTGGGAGATCTCGTGCTGAAATGGGATGTTTTGAAAAGTAAGCTAGGACATCACACCAAGTTTGATAACATGTGGATAGGTCCATTTCTTATTAGAGACTGTAAGGAGCACAACGCTTATCAGCTGGCTACAATAGAAGTGGAGGTACTCCCTATCTCAGTCAATGGGATACATCTTAAGCCCTATTTTCAAGTCTGATGGGGTTCCTCTTTTGTATATATTAGTTTAGGTTTATGTTTTCAATAAGTGTTTCTACGCTTCAGGTTAATTATTTTCTATTTCCTGGGTGTGGTGATGGTATAGTATTTTTTTCTTTCATTTTCCCCTATTTTTTTTCTTCTAGCAACCAGTTGTATCCTATGGATCTCAAGCGAGTTGCGGCCATGTGTAAAACTGATATTTTTATTTGTTTTCTGATCCTCCTAACGATTACATTCCCAATGGATAAGCCTAGACTACTAGTCTTCATGTTTATCAGGAAAAAATCCAGCAAAGGTCGCTAGAAATGCTACCTAATTTTCACCCTCAGGCTCAATCAAGCAAGGCAAATGGTGTTTGACAAGTTTGGAAAGGCCAAATGGAGCATTCAGCCTAGGGAAAAAGTCATGAATCTGATGCTAGGCCACAAGGAACTTAGTAAAGAAGCCTACCTTGTTTAGATTTGGCATGAAAATCTTCTAAGGAGAGAGTCGCCAAGGCCCCAAGAATGTCATGGCAAGTGGGATTCACCTATAGGTCCCTATCGGCAAGACATCGATCATTGTCCCTATGACAAAAGGATATTCATTTCAGCAGAAGTTCTTTACTCTAGAGAGAAGTCTTGGCGAATGCATCGGGTCTCAGCGACAAAGCAAAGAAGGATCCCTTCGGCAAATGTAAGTGGGCTTCAGGATAACCTATAGTGCTCGGTGAAAGGTCCCAGCGGAGAGGCAAAGTCACACTGACTACATTCATTCGGGGTAACAAAGAGTCTCAGAGAGAAGTCTTAGTGAGGATGGAATGTCTCATCGATGGTGTTGATGTCTTTGGTATAACTCTTGGTGACAGATGGACACTTCAGGGTAAGTCTTTCAGCTTGCTAAGAGGTCTCGGCGACCCGGGAATGTTTTGGCGACAACGAAATGAGCTCAGAAAATGTCTCCCCAACAAGAAGGAAGGCTCTCAGCAAAGGTAAATGAAGTCGCCATGAAGTCTCAGCAAAAGCAGAAGGTCTTACTAAAAGGATCCCTTCAACGTATGTAAGCGGGGTTTGCCAGGAGGTCTCGCCTAAGGATAAAGGGAGCCTTCCGTGTAACAAAAGGATCACTAAGAAGTCCTGCCAACTGAAGGGAGTCTTGGCGAAAGGAGATGTCACCGGGGAGACAGAAGGGAGTTTGGCGAGAGGTCTCAGCGACCATTAGTGACTACCCCGAAAAGAAAGGAGATCGCCAAAAAAATAAGGAGGCATAGCCAAGAGTTGGAACCTTTGCAATGATGTCCCGGCGATCAAGAATGTCTCGCCAAAGGCTGGGGGTCTCGCCCAAGGAAAGTCAAGTCAGCATGATGTCTTAGTGACCGGAAAGGGTTACGCCGATAGTGTTTCACGGGAGAGTTCTCGGCATAAAGCTTCCTCTTTGGCGAGATGTCTTCCCGAAAAGATGGGGTCTTGCCGATAATATGATGGGCTCGCCCAAAGATAAGAGGCTCAGTGAGAGGTCTTACCGAAACAGCAGTGTCTTGTCAACTGAAAAGGAGCTCTCCATGAGTTGAAGCCATCGAGATGAGGTCTTGCTGACCTGATGAGATCTCACCAAAAGTCGAAGGAGCTTGAGCCCGGAGGAGAAGAGTCAGATTGGGGTAAATGAAATGAGCTCACCATGAGGTCCTGCCAACTCAGTAATGTCTTGCCGACATGGATGTGCTCGTTGAGGGCATGGGGGCTCGATAGAAGGTCTCCCCGACCAAAGGAAGTCTCCCCAACCATGAAATGGGCTCGCTGATAGTATATTGCCTACGACATGAGCTCTCACCGACTGTTCCATGATATGCCGATAGCTGCAAAGACACATAATTTCATCGGTGAGACACTTCCAGTGTCTCACCGAGATGCAATTCTAACTGAAGGAGTTTTGACCGCCTACAGAGTCTACGTGGAGTAGGCTCAATCAATCAAAGAAAGCCAAAGCAAGTTGTGGTAGCGAAACCAAGTTCTAGGAGAAGGTGATTAATAGAAGGAAAAGCAACATGAGCTCAGGAGAATTCAAAGCAGCTCGACTGAGGGGAATTCAAAGAGGGACATGATACCAGGAAGTGAATGTAGTGGTTACAGAAAGATCAAGAAGGTTTCCGCTGAAGGCAACCTTTCTTCACTGACATAGGCGGCATGGACATGCAAGATGCAGCATTAAATTCAATAAAAAGATCTAAGGCAGATCTTTTTGAGCCCTGATATTTTGTAAGCCCTAAGGGGCCAACACAGTTTGATATATAAGGCATTTTTTGACTTTTTGTAAGGAGTTATGATTATACACTCTGAAAATTTAGTGATTTCTATCAATCCTTTCTCGACTAAATGTATTTTTTTTGTAACTCAACTGAAATATGGAATGCAAAATAGATTTCACCTTGAAAACAAGTACTAATGCTCTTACCACTCTTATTTCTGTATGTTAGCTTATGTATGTATTTCTTTAACAGTTTTTTCTAAATTTGTATTCATACCACAAATATGTGAAGTTTGTTCCTTCCTTCTTGAGATATGTATGTAGATCAAACCTATCAAGAGTGATGCATAAGTCTAATGGGGTTATGTTGAGTAAGTAAAATAGTTGCAGTCTAGTTTCCCCAGTGTGTTTGTATCTTGTTTTCTTTTCCTAATTTCTTATCAACTCGGTGTATCACCATAGTGTTAGCTTTATTTTATGCATTATCCTTCTCCCTTTCCCTTCAAAGAATCAGTAGTTCAGGTGATACCCAAAGGAAGTTGGCCTTCTCCAGAGGTTGACCTCTGCTTACAAGAAACCCACATCTTTGGAGGTCTTCCAATGTTACACTAAGGTGTTGAACATCAGGTTCAACAAGGGTGCAATTTCAGGTGATAACATCAGGATTTTGACAAAGTATAGATTTTATGGGTAGATGGAGGTCAACTTCCTACATGTTCAATTCATGATGTATTTTCCATTAGAGACAGATAGCAACCATTTTTTGGTTTGTTAGGTGATTTCATGGGAAATTGGTCTTATAGGTATTTTTATGTGAATCAGATGTCTCTTCAAAAGGGTGAGAGTCAGTAGTCAACCAACTCCTTGCATGTACCCAATGGAAGTTAAAGACCCTCAAATTGAAGTTTTATGGGAATCTAGGTGGATTTTATATCTTGCAAAGGTTTTGAGGTGATGTGGATGTTGAACATCTAGAATACTTAGAGGGGGGTGAATCAGTATTCCATAAAACCATAATAAAATCCATCTAACCATTATCACAATTATAACTGAATTAGCAAGAGGGAACATAAAAACAAATCAATACAACCATACACATGAACACCAATATTTTTAAATGGAGAACCCTAAAAGGGAAAAACCATGATGAGGGTTAACTCACAATATATTATATCCAGATACAAAATATTACAGGGCTCATTTCTAGGACTCACTGTCCTTAAAAAGGTTCACTGCTTGAGTACAAAAGATGGCTAACGACCAAGATACAAAGATAGAGGTTCACTTCCAAAAGAATAAACTGATAGGATGCACCTTCAATGTGTAGGGTTCAATTCTAATGAAGCTCAGAATATGAAGTACTACCTCACACAATATTCGCTCAACTAAACTACACTGATCCATAGCTGATAAAGCATTTAAGCTCAAATCTTCACATACCCCTTTAATCCTTTTTGTACCTTTTCGATCCTTCTCATCTCTTCTCATTCACCTCTCATATATACATACAAGTATATCTTATTCATTAATCAGGTTTTCCTAATTAGATGAAAATAAAATAATCAAAACTCTCTTTGTCAGCACCATATATGATTTCAACATTTTATCCATGTAGTGCATTATACCAAGTCAGCTAACATAAATAGTCTCTATAATGTATTGCATACGCTGATTCAGCCAAGACTAGAACACATTTCTCCAAACCAACAAGTAAACCTCAAAGAAAACACCTTCCAAATCTTAGAACACATTAATTTCCCATCATACCACCAACATATAGACAACCAACAAAATCGTAGCATAAGAATGTTCTCTTTGATAAAATGCAGAGTCTCCCACATAGTATGCCAAGCAAGAAACAATAGTAGAATAAAGAGTTGAACTTTTTTAGAGATAACTTTCTTCTCACAAAAACATACATCTCAAGATCCAAGATATAGTTTTCTAAATGAGTCATGATAACATGGTTAAGAGATTAGAGTCATATTAGATCTTGCAGTGAAACCCAAACTCAAATACCAACATACTGATCCATCACAAAAGGGAATTACCGACAGAGAAAAACTTCCAGTAAACCAAGTATACTTCCCATATAATTATTACCATATTGACATCAATGACAACATAGTAACAACCAATCATAAACCATCCATACTTCATGCTCATGTTGCAAGGCTTCCATAATCCCAACAATCTCCCCCTTTGGAATTGATGGCAACATGCATTCAACAGAAAACATTTTCAAGTATACTGCAATTGAATATTTCAAATACTCCCCCTATCAAAACTATTCTTCACAAAAATGTTTTTCCTTTATTTCTCTATCTCTCCCAATCTATCTCTCCATATCTCTATCTCTCTATCTCTATATCTCTCTCCCTTTGACATCAATGACAAAGGAAGGGGTCTGGTATATATGTGTATATGCATAAAAAATGTAACCAAAAAGATATGAACACATAACTGAATTAACCTGAAGAAGAATCTCTGAGACTCTCTAGGATGACCTTCCACGAGGCTTTTCCTTCTTCCCATGAACCTTTTTCATTTATAAGAGTCTTATGAAATAGCTCTTGCTTAGTTAAGGACTCTACACCATCTGCTAAAGTATTGGGACTAAGATTAATATCTAATAATTCACCAATACAACCAAGAGCACTAGAAATAAAAGTGTGTCTGAGTTTAATCATGTATATAAGTGCCACAAACTTTTTGATAACTTATGTCCTTTGATCTTGTAGAGAAAATAATTTTTCCTAAAGTTGTACAATGTAGGACCACCTCTGACTATCTTTGTCTTCTGCTAACCTGAATGTATTTTCCTGAGTGCTCATCTAGGACTCACTCATCCTGGTCTCATTTCTTATATCCAGTGTACTGCCATACCAATCTAAGCAAAAAGAAAGTAATTTTTGTGCCTCATCTTCACAAATTTGTACATTCTCCAATTCCTTCATCACTCAATTTTTTCCATTTGCACAATTTTCTTTGATATCTTCCAAATTTCCTTCATCAAACCTAATTCTAGCATTCACTTCAAGTCCGAAGATGTAGACCTTCAAAGAATCAATCATGCCATGGGGATTCTCCACAACAGAAATAGATGAATCAAAATTAGCACTAAGAATAAATTTCTACAATTCTTCCAAAACTCTTTGAATATTTATTCTTTCATGCTCATGTTCAAACTCACTTCCTTTAGCAACTTCTTGCTTAACAACACTCTTCCTTTTCTTCCTTGTTCTGGTCACCCTACCAGAGGTACCTTCTATATTGAGATTTTTAGGGCTTTACAAAATAATTTTAGAATAATTATAAACTTCAGCCTCTAACACTTCATAATCTAGTTCAAATATCTATACCAACCTTGATTCAACTACTTCCATGTGATAAAAATCTATAGAAAATAAATTCTATGCTTCTAGAGTACCTTTCAACAACACTTACTAGAATCCTAAACCTTCTATTCATCCTCATCTGAAATGTTACAAAGAATGTAGCAAGGGAAGTCTCTTGTGCATTCGAACTATCGAGATTTATCATGAAGTTCCTGATTTGATGGGAAATAGGCTCTAAATTTGACCATTCTATCCTTCCTATTATTAGTAATTCTCTCAAAAAGTAAAAGAGAAAACAAACAACCAAATTTCCATACCAGAATATATTCTTCTTACTCTTCTTAATTTCCTTTAAATTCTTCAAAAGATGTATTCAAAGTAATTCACACAAGTCATAATCCATACCTCTTTTAACCATCTCAAAAATAGTATGTACAGTAGCAGTAGAAACTGTGAGGTCATTGTTAGGAATACAAACATTGTGACTAATGACCATAGCAACATACTGTTATGCCTTGCATAAACACCCCATTTTATTTTGGAACAAAATGGGTCCCCCTTTGTTTTTGTTCATCTTTGGTTGTTTGTTTCAGTCTTTTGAGTTGTTTTTTTTCTCCTAAGTCTTTATTTTGCTCTGTCGAAAGTGGAGCCAGAACCAAATCTAGATTCTGAACTTTTCACAAAGTTTCTATCTTGGATTTTATTTTGACTCCAAGTTCACCTTCTCTTTTGTGTTTTCATTCGTTGTCTATTCATTTCTTTTGCACTCTTGGGTCGGTTTGACTTTTGAGTTGTTTGTCGTTTTCCTTCTGTTTTGTTTTTCCCGAGCGGAAGTGGAACTGAGATTGGAATTGAACTTGGAACTTTTAAAAATTCCAGATCCTATTCTTGTTCCGACTCTGACTTCACTTGTTTTCTTTGTCCCTTTGTTGCTTTGGTGTTTAGGCCAGGTTCAATTTCTATTTTGGTCCTGCTTCCCTTCGTGCTTGTTGTTCTCATTGTTTCTTGTTCTTTTGTCGGGATCAGAGCTAGAATTGGAACTGCACCTAAAACTTTGTAAAAGGTTTTCAATTCAATCTTGGTTCTATCTCTTCCTTCGATGTCCGTGCTTGCTTGTTTTTTCCACAAGACCAGAATCGAAATGGAATTTGGGTGAGAAGGCGTTTCAAAGTTTTCTTGTTCTAGTTCATTCCCGACTCCATGTCTTCCTTGTTGACGACATTCTCAGGAGTTGACTGTTTGTTCACTTTGTTCACTCTGCCTCCAACCAACCGCATTAATGGCATTAATTGAAGCATCTTCGCACACACGAATTGATTTTAAATCTCTAATTATGTTTAACTAGCTCATTATCTTTGTTATTTGGGATGTTTAAGTGAATTAGAGCCAGGTGGACCTTGAGACGAGTGATTTGATTGTAGAAGTGAGTCGCGGAGCAAATCTTGGTTGGATTTTTGTCTTTCCTTGAGAGCATTTTGAGGTAGGGTTCTTCTCTTTTTTGTTTTCTTGTTTTGTGTTGTTTCATTTTTATGTCATCATGTTCTGGTGCATTCATAGAAGGTTTTCTTCTGAGAATTCTTCACTTGTTGTTTCTTTGTTTCTTTGTTTTTTTTTCTTTTCTTCCTTTTCCATTTTGTTTTGTCATTTTTTTTCTTTTTTTCCGTTTGATGTCACTTTCTTGACAAGTTGGTTTTATCATGCCCTAGTTTCTAATTAGGGCTTCCATTTGCAGGGGTTTTCTGTACTCTAAATGTTTGAATTTGTCTAGAAACCCTTTTGATCCCATTCCCATGTTGACTCTATGTTTTCCATGTTGGGTTTTTATGATGCCCTAATTCTCAGAATCAACATGTCGAGCAATCTAGGGTTTTCTCAAAAACTTTTACAAAATGGTCTTTCCTGGTGTTTAAATTGGTTTTAGTATGGTTGACCTAGTTTGGGGGTTAAGCCTTTCTATTTTTTATTTCCTCATAAGCCCATGTAACATAGGTTTTAAAATCCATATGATTGTTCCTTTGGAAAGGGCCTATGTTTTGCATATTGAATTGGTGGAGTTGGACTCAGGAATGGGCTCATCTCGAAGTTGTTTTCCATTTTTACTAGTTCTTAAACTAGTTCTGCTTCTAGTCATTGTGGTTTTAAATCTTTCTACTCATCCTTGAGCGGAATCAGAGCAAGGGTGGAAATTGAATTTGGGAACTAGCATTAGTCTCTGGTTTAGTTCCTATTCCAGTCTCAGTTCTGATCCTCTCTTGGTTCCCATTCTGGTCTTGTTTTGGTTCTGACCCTACCAGTGTTGAAATACCATTTATGTGTCTTATTCTTGGTGTTTCTTTGGTTCTAGTTTCGATAGAGGTAGGTATGGAGTGATGTATTATTTTCCGTGTGTTGATCATCTAACATAGGATTTTATTGCAAATATTAAGAAATGTCTAGAGTTTCAGATGGCGCTTCTTAGAGGAGCCAACCTGCAGAAACTTCAAGGCAGGGGGCTAGGCCAAAGAAGATTAAAGTGGAGTAGCTCCCCTAAACTTTGAGGTGTAAACATAAGGAAACTACCCTCACCACCAGTAAAGTTGATTATGATTGGGCTAATATTACTAACATTAATTTGGGTCCTTTAAATTATGAGGAATTATATGAGGAGACATTTAGTCAGGATGTGGTCGCAGGAAGAACTGAAAGGATTGTTCAATCAAGTTTGGCCCATGTTGCACTCTTCCCCTTGTCTGTCCAATGTTTGGAGTTGATCCTTGTAGCATCTGGAGAATAAAATCCTACTACTAGGTAATGTGTGGATGTGAAGGGAAATGTTATCATTGAGCTAACACCACAAATGATCAATTTCATGTTTAATCTACTTGCTCCCAAGAATTCGAGGCAACTAAATGAACCAGAGGCATTGAAGTTGTACAATGATAAGAAGGAAGCCAACAAAAATCATATGAATAAGACTTGGATGAGAGTAGAGAAGAAGTCTCTCACTAAGCTTCATGATCAACCTAAAAGGGTAGACTTCTACAAGGAGGTTGGGGACATAATAATGATCCTCTCAAGGGTGTTTGGAAAGAGAGATGCCTTTCAATTTAAAGAGTGGATGTTTCCATTTATCCAGACTATCTTGGATGGAAAACAATAGTTTGACTGGTCGATGGTGGTGTGTGAGAGTATTCATAATCAAATGTTGAGAGTGAGAGAATCCAAGAGTTTCTTTATGACCTCTTATGTAGTCTATGCAACTACCAAAATGGGAATTTTTCCTAGATTGAATGCAGTGGATATATTGGGAGAAGCTCAAGGGAAAAATAAAGTATGGAACCACTATGACCAGCTTACCTTGCAAACATCAGAGTTACATTATATGAGGGTTAATGATGCATTCCTTTATGTCATCATTAATAGACTCACTGGTGATGTTGGTTATAGACTGAGCAGGGAGGCCATGGCTTTTATTGCAGAATGGGGAAATTGGTATATTTAGAACCCCAAATTTACCTATTTTAGATTATCTAGTTTTGATGGCCACCCTCACCAACTTCTAGGTGTTGTAGCAACAAAATTATACTAATGGAATTCATATATCAGGCTTTGAGGGTTAACTTTAAATCTGGCACTAAGCACAAGACCAGTTGTCATAAGTTTCCTATGAAATTAGGTGAATATAGTTGTTCACACATTGTGTTGGCCAAAGCTACTTGTGATGAACTAGTTTATTTAAAATTGGGTTTATACACTTCCACGAAACATTTTGATCCTAAGCATAAGATGCAAGCCTTGCTCCCTAGTGTCTTTGATAAGCATTTCAATCTATTAGAGGACTTCTAGTTAGATCTCCAAGATGAATATGATCTTAGGAAGAGGAATTATGAAAGATTTCCTATCCCACTCATGGTGGAGTTTGGAATAAAGGAGGACATTCCAGATACATTGTCTGATGATGAGGTAACTTTGGATCCCCAGTATGATGCAAATATTATAGGATCCAAGGATCTTGATCTAGTGGATTGGAATGTTGAAGAATCTATTGATATAAAATAGGTTGTAAGACCAGTCTTGGATAGAAGTGTGCATTAGGTCAGCTTGAGGATTAATCAGTCGAAGGCTTTTCCATCTAAGAAAAGAAAAACTATTGGAACCACTCAGTAAAAAAGGACAACAAGGAGAATTCCTCCTAAGGAACCCTTAGAGTTTATTCCTTCTAATGAAGAAGAGGAGATGGTTTCCCAAGACCTCCCAGAGATGC